>CM064525.1:12630612-12645242 GCA_032716605.1 Paralithodes platypus
TTATTGGTTGGGCTGTCAAAGGATACAGGGTAAGGGTATTTGTATAATTATAGACTATCGTTATTGATATATAGGCCTAAGGGTCAAGGAGAAGTGTAAGTGTTTGGAATATCGGATGTCAAGTGCATTTTTCAATTGGTCTATTTATATATTTAGTGTCTGCTATTTCTCTTAGTTTCCTCCCTAGACCTCCAACAAGCTTTACACAAATATCCCCAAGACACCCCTTCGAGATAAATTAGTGCCTTTTTTGGTAGATAAATGCCCCAGCCTAAAGCCGATTCCTCCCCAATTGCATGTACGCTATTGCTTGCCAGAAGAAAAAAAATCTACACCTAAATAGCGCGAAAGGTCTTAAAATTGCCATACTATTGGGGTGAATGTTTTAAATCATCAAAACTAACGGGACTAAACATGAGGGACAAGGGGGTTCAGCCCCCCCCCCCCCCCTTAAGGCTTTAGAATTGTATTGTGATAAAATGTGAGTATTATGGTATAAAACGATGTAGTTAAAATTGATCAATAATATGTGTGTGTGTAAGAGAAAGTGTACCGTATATACGATTTCGTACAGAGTAATATGCAATTCAACTACTGACAGGAAACAAGAGAGACCACTCTATACCATTAGGCCAACTAGTTAGCTCGGGCACGGTAAAAATGGCCGAAATATAGTTAACTCTTTCAATATGCAATTAAACATTTTTCATACATTCATTCCAGCTATTTGTATACGATTTTATTAGGATTAGAAGGGATATGTGAGAGTCAAGAAATCAACCACGATCAATTGTCCATATTTAATTAATAGAAGTCATCCCGAAGTTGTTTAAAATCGTATAGTGTTAGCAAGACAAAGGTAATATACGAGGCTATGCTATTAAACAACCTAGGGACCATGCATTGTAATAACAATATTCGATTCGACATCATTAATAGGAAGAGACATTACAATGCATTCCCATCATTTTCCATTAAAGTTCAGTAAACAATAGAATTTCCCTCAATTGAGAACATGGATTACTACTAAAACGTAAACACAATTGACTATATCCTAAATACAGTACATAAATACTGTATATATATCGTAAAAATACACACACACACACACACACAGACACACACACACAATAATTCTGATGACTAATGACACATACAGACTGATAATATATACCCATAAAGCATCAGCCTCCACCACCAACACACACACACACACTCTCTCTCTCTCTCTCTCTCTCTCACAATATTCCGGATGACTAACAAAACATACATACCCTGATGATATAAACCCATAAAACATACATACCCTGACGATATAAACCCATAAAACATACATACCCTGACGATATAAACCCATAAAACATACATACCCTGACGATATAAACCCATAAAACATACATACCCTGACGATATAAACCCATAAAACATACATACCCTGACGATATAAACCCATAAAACATACATACCCTGACGATATAAACCCATAAAACATACATACCCTGACGATATAAACCCATAAACATACATACCCTGACGATATAAACCCATAAAACATACATACCCTGACGATATAAACCCATAAAACATACATACCCTGACGATATAAACCCATAAACATACATACCCTGACGATATAAACCCATAAAACATACATACCCTGACGATATAACCCATAAAACATACATACCCTGACGATATAAACCCATAAAACATACATACCCTGACGATATAAACCCATAAAACATACATACCCTGACGATATAAACCCATAAAACATACATACCCTGACGATATAAACCCATAAAACATACATACCCTGACGATATAAACCCATAAAACATACATACCCTGACGATATAAACCCATAAAACATACATACCCTGACGATATAAACCCATAAAACATACATACCCTGACGATATAAACCCATAAAACATACATACCCTGATGATATAAACCCATAAAACATACATACCCTGACGATATAAACCCATAAAACATACATACCCTGACGATATAAACCCATAAAACATACATACCCTGACGATATAAACCCATAAAACATACATACCCTGACGATATAAACCCATAAAACATACATACCCTGACGATATAAACCCATAAAACATACATACCCTGACGATATAAACCCATAAAACATACATACCCTGACGATATAAACCCATAAAACATACATACCCTGATGATATAAACCCATAAAACATACATACCCTGACGATATAAACCCATAAAACATACATACCCTGACGATATAAACCCATAAAACATACATACCCTGACGATATAAACCCATAAAACATACATACCCTGACGATATAAACCCATAAAACATACATACCCTGATGATATAAACCCATAAAACATACATACCCTGACGATATAAACCCATAAAACATACATACCCTGACGATATAAACCCATAAAACATACATACCCTGATGATATAAACCCATAAAACATACATACCCTGACGATATAAACCCATAAAACATACATACCCTGACGATATAAACCCATAAAACATACATACCCTGACGATATAAACCCATAAAACATACATACCCTGACGATATAAACCCATAAAACATACATACCCTGATGATATAAACCCATAAAACATACATACCCTGACGATATAAACCCATAAAACATACATACCCTGATGATATAAACCCATACAACATACATACCCTGACGATATAAACCCATAAAACATCAGCTCTGCACCACAAGAGAGCAGCATATTCATGAGTATAACGATATAGAGTGTGTGTGTGTGTGTGTGCTATATGTTTGTGCGTATGTGTTTGTATATGTGTATATGTGCAGTGTGTGTGTGTGTGTGTGTGTGTGTGTGTGTGTGTGTGTGTGTGTGTGTGTGTGTCCTCGCTGATGGATGTATAGGCTAATCCACAATTATATACAGTATAATATATTAATATGGCTGATAACCACGGTGATGCTACACAAGGGAATATTCTTTCATAATAATGGGTATATACTGTATATATACGGGTATGGGTGTTAATGAGAATATAATGTGGTAGTGTGTTTTATAAGTGACTTGGTGTTTGTTCATTAGATAGATAGATAGATAGATAGATAGATAGATAGATAGATAGATAGATAAATAAATAGATACATAGATAGATAGTAAGCTAAAGATATATAAATATGGATTAATAAAAGGCAGAAAGATCGGTCGATAACAAAAAGATTGATGATAGATAAATAGAAATATAGATATATGCAGTATACAGAGAGAGAGAGAGAGAGAGAGAGAGAGAGAGAGAGAGAATGATCGTCGTGAGCGGACCCCACTTGCGAAAGCAAGCAAAACAATTACTTTTGGCGCTTCGGGTGAACGATTTTATTGCGACTCCAGGGTGACGCTGATTGGTCGGAGGGTTACATAGAGTTACATAGATACAGTCGGCCTAATAAGTGATGTCTCGGCACCAATTATGTTTTGATCAATATTTGGTATCAGCAATATTTACACAAGATCTATTTTTTTTTGTGAGATATACAAATATGTCCCTACACTTACCCACCCTATTCCACATCTGACAGACTTTAATATAGCCCAGAGCGAGCCAAACGTAATGAAAGCTAAGACAAGACTTATTAGCGCCACTGTACACAGACTGCACAAACCTTGCGGTCCCTACTGGGCAGTCCGGACCTAATGCTAACACAGCATTTTCCACTAAGTGGAAGGTAAGGATAGCAAGTCAGAAGGCTCTCTCCCCACCCACGACTCCCTCCGACCTTGGGTTGGCATGAAATTTAGTTGGGTAAGACCCACAGCAGAATGATATAATTTCTCCTGGGAACTTCATAGTAAAGAAGGAAGTTGATAAATATTGCATACTACTGATACTTAATATTTTATATTTCATTTATTTATTTATTTATTTTTACCTATAATACTCCAACCTCCTCAACTTGGATGTCTAGACTCCTTTTCAATGTGTCAATTGTATTATATAGTACCATTTTCTCTGGTAGTTTGTTCCACTCGTTAACCACACTGCAGGTGAAGAAATGCTTTGTGACATCGAGATTTGCCTTTCTATTTTTTTATTTCATTTCATTTTCCCAAGTTGATGACCTATTAGTGAATTGGAACAGTGAATCTATATACATTTTACAAAGCCCTTTAATATCTTTAAACGCTCAATTAACTGACCTCACAATATTTTATTATTAAGTGAACACACATTTAGGCTAGTTTCTTTAATCTTTCATGATATGATTTATTTCTCAGTGACGGTATCAAGAACCCCCATCTAGATAAGTGTGTACAATAATCGGAAGAGAAATGGTCTGGCCAAAGACCGGGTCATCCTAAACTACAGACTCGCTATTGCTCGCTAGGAAAAAATCAACATCTAATTGGCACGAAAGGTCTTAAAATCGCCAAACTAATGGAGGGAACGTCTATCGATCGCCAGGAAAACATCAACACGTAAATGGCGTGAAAGGTCTTAAAATCGCCAAGCTAATGGGGCGAACGTCTTAAAAGCTCTGAAAACCAATGGGGCTAAACATGAGGGAGAAGGGGGTCCATGCAAAAAACTCCCCTTAAGGATGATTCTGCAGGATTGGGATTAAAAAGGACAGCACCATGAGAATAATAATGAATAAATAAATACATAAGTAAATAATAAATAATTAAATAAATACATATTATATAAATAAATATATATATTTTTTTTAAACAAATAGATTAAAAAACACAGTAGGGATTAGGGGCCAGGAATAGCACCGGCCCGACCTGTCTTGATTTAAGTATTTTTTTCCTGCTGACTTAGATTTTTTTTTTTTTTTTATGGGGGAGAATGTAGGTTATAGGGAGGCGCGGTGTTATCGATATGATGGACTTCCCTGTCTTGATGAGATGGCCTCGCTCTTGGTCTCTTTCTTACTCGGTTTTTTTTTCTCTCTCTCTCTCTCTCTCTCTCTCTCTTTTGTATCTCTTTCTTACTTTCTCACTTTCTTTCTTTGTATCACTATTACCCTCTACCCCGCTCTTTCTCACTCTCACATACACTCACTCTCAATCTCTCTCTCTCATACACTAGCTATAGGCATGCGTCCATTCGTTCTAACAAACGAATTGCAAATACCAAGCTAAAAGCAAATTGTAAGCAAACTGTTGATCTTGCATGACGTTTCATCTTCTTCTCCTCCCCCCACCTCTCTCTCTCTCTCTCTCTCTCTCTTACTCTCGCTCTCTCTCTCTCTTTTCTTCTTTTCTATTGGGTATGCCATCTCTACTAGAACGAAGTCCTGACCACCTCGTTTGGATCGTAAGGTCTGTGTGGCCAGTATATCTATGTAAATCTCCCTCTCTCTCACACACTCACTCTCTCTCTCTCTTTTTCCAACACATTTATTTGCTCTGTATCTTCAATCTCCTTCGCGATTTCCCCCCTCTATCTATCTATCTATCTATATATTGCCAGACGCCTTACTCCCCTTAATGGGGGTGGCCATACACAAAATGCCCCCAAACAAACCTATCCCATGTAAGAGGGACAACCCATGCCAGTTTACTGAAGGACTTACAGGATTGACCACTCAATTTAGGATCCGTCTGACTCCGAGGCCTTTTATGTATTTTTTAGCACTATTTTTCTACAGTGGTGTGCGGCTAATCCATCCACTAACCTGCTTCACCCTAAGATAGCAGTACTGATTTGTATAAGGTTTACTCCCCTAGACAGGTTGCCGACCAAGGCTGCCGAGTCCCATCCACCCGGATTTTTATAAGGTTATCTCCCCTAGACGGATTGCCGACCAAGGTTAACGAGTCCCTATTTCCCTATTCTTCGTCCCCCCTCTACCTTCTCAATTACCGGTAATGTTCTAACCTCCTTTGTTATCCCTTCCTTCCGGTATTCTTATCATTCTTCGCTCTTGTTTGATACCCTCTTTCCTCACCTGTCTGTCTTCCTATTCTTATTATTTCTCTCTTTCTCTCCCTCCTTCGTTCTTTTCTTGCTTAGGGTTTATTCTTCCATTCGTCGTTCTGGTTGTCCCCTCTTTCCCTCTGTCCCATTTTCTCTCTCACTCCATTATTTCTGTCTCTTCAATTTTCCTATCTCTTCTCTCTCTTGCTCATTCTTCCATTCCTCATTCGAGTTAACCCCTTATGCCCTCTCCTCCATTCTCTCTGCTTCATTTCCCTCTCTTCTATTTATCTTTTCTTCATTTCCCTATCTCCTCTGTCTTGCTCTTCCACACTCTTTCTACTTTTCTACGTGCCAGTTCTTCATGTTCTTCCCCCTTCTCCCCCTCTCCCACCTTGATTATATTCTCCCATGCCCTGTTCCTTCCCCTTGCGCTAGTTCCCTATTCTTCGCCCCCTTCTCTCACCTTTTCTCCTTTTCTTCTGCAGTATCCCCTTCAAAATTCTTCCCCACCTATGCCATACTCGTCCTTATTTTCATCTACCCATTGCTCTCATTCTATTTATTTATTTCATCTTCTTCCTGGTCTAGATTTCCTTCGTGAGCACTGACTTGACAAATCTCGCCATACTTGAATATTGTATAGTATTTTACAACATAATGTTTGAAAATAAATATAAATGTTTACTTCCTTCTTCTATTCAAAGCAAAACGGCCACGACCAAAATAGCCACAATCTGCTAAGTTGACCTCACTTCATATACATACATAGTACATACATACAGTACATATACTCTGGCACATACACCCCATTTTTTTGTTCTAATTGGGGTTGGCCGACTCGAGACAGAGCCCGAACAGAAGAAAAAAAAAAAAAAAAAAAAAAATCACACACAAATCTAACAAAAAAGACACTGCATATAACCTCACTAAATGTTGTTTGTTCCACTATCTTACACTTTTCTTTTCCATCGGTATCACCTTTACGTATTGCTGCCGCTTCCTTCTCTGGCCTTTTGTTTGAGTGGGCCTCTCTTCCACTTTGTTATGCCTTCCTGGGTCTGGTCGGGTCCTTGTTAAGTCTTCTTCTTCTTCTTCTATTTTCTCTTTCATTTTGCCTTCGTCATACCTTAGTTTCCTTCACTTTCAACTTCAACTTCTTCTTTTTCTTCTTCTTCTATTTTCTCTTTCATTTTGCCTTCCTCCTACCTCAGTTTCTTCTTCTTCTTCTTCTTCTTATTATTATTATTATTATTATTATTATTATTATTATTATTATGTTCTCATTCTTTTTCTCCTCTTATTTATGTTTCTTTCTGCCTTCCTTCCACTTCAGTTTTCTTCTGTTTATTATGGACACGTTATACACCCTTTACATATCCATATTACTTTTTAAGTGTATACCCTACCCTTTATCCTATTCCCATTCCGCAGTGCCTCCTCGCCCCCCCCCCCCCTCTTTATTCTTTGTCCTGCCTCTCCTTCTTCCTGCCCACCTCCTCACTCTTGCCACAAGTATATTCTCTCAGGTTTCTCGACGTCACTTCTCCACCTCCCTTATTTCTCCTTGTCTTCCTTTTTTGGGCAGTACCCCCTTCCATTTGTTATAATTTCCCTTGGCCCAGTCTTTTTCCACTTCTCTCTCGTTCTTACTCTCGCTATCGCTCGCTCTCACTCACTCTCACTTTTGCTCTCTCTCTCTCTCTCCTCCTCCTTCCAAACCAGTGCCGCAAAACGAGTCAGCCTACATACGGCTCTCCTTTAACCTTCTTCTTTTTATAGTTCCCCTTTTGCCTGATTCCTCCTCTTACTGTTGCCCTTCCGCCATTTGCTCTTCCCCATTATAGTAAATTCTTTCTAACCTGGCGGATTTGCACTCAGTCACTTTGAGCCACAGACATCTACTTCGAGCTGATGGTACTGTGTCTGAATAACATCTTTCAATTGCAAAACAAACATAATACACATTTTACACCACCAACCAATCAGCTCGAAGTATAGTTCTGTAGGTAAAAAAGGTGCAAATTAGCCAGCTAAAAATAATAAACAAAATAATATATATACATAAAACCAAATATACAGTATATATGCCGGGTATATATATATAATTATATATATATATATCAGTTTGTATTATGTCTGCTCCTGAGCCAGGTGTTTATATTTTTACCTCCTCCTTCGTCTTGGTCTTCCCATTACTGTTTTACCTGCCCTCCCACCCACCACCTCCAAACAGGATTCCCACGCATCCTCCTCACCGTCTTTCTCCCTCCTCGCTTTCCATTTTTTATTTTTTTTTCCAGCGCCCTCTCCTGTTTGTTAACCTTTCCCAGGGCGCGGGCTTCTCCTTGTTAAGAAAGGGATGGACGTATTTATTTGCTTATAAATTTATCTTTTTACCATTCTGGTTTAGTTTGCTCACTAGACCTCCATCAAACATAAACAAAAAAACACCCCCAAGACCTCCTTTCAAAATAAATGTATACATTATTCGATAGATAAGTGTTCCAGCTAAAGGCCAGTTCCAATTAAATTACAGGCTAGCTATAAATCGCCAGGATATAAATCGACCCCTAATTGGCACGAAAGGTCTTAAAATTGACATCTATCTATCTATCTATATGCTCAGGCCCAATCCCCATTTTGGGGGTAGCCGACTCAAGACAGAGCAAGAACAGGGAAAACACAAAAACAGCATAAAACAAAAAATAAACACAGATAAAAAACACAAACTCACACACATCCAGGTCACCCAGGAGAAGACCCAGAGACCAGGGTTACCAAGGTCGCTCCAGCACTCCCCCGGCCCCTGACCACCCGGAGAGGTTCCGATCTCGGCAGGCAGACATGCAGCGGAGCCAAAGCCACAAGCCCTCCCACCACACTTCCAGGCACACCCTTCATATTAATCGTCCCCCCGGGCCAGGCGCCTGATGGACTATTATCTAGTCGAACTTGCGCCCGACCCCTTACTCCAAATGACCACGTGTTCACTCAACTATTCACAAGCATTCTCCATTCACTCCTGTCCACCACCACTTTCCCTGCCTGATCTATAGTCATTCCTCTATCATCCAAAGCCTTTCTTACACAGTCTCTCCATCTCAATGGGGTCTTCCTGCCCTTCTATCTCCCCTTGTACCTGACTCACATATTCTCTTTGTAAGCCTTTCATCTCCCATTCGTTCAACATGACCATACCAGCTCAGCACCCTTCTGTCCACTCTGGCTGACAAATCTTCCTGCTGCCCCACTCTCCTACGTATCTCTTCATTCCTCAATCTGTCTCTACGAGTAACTCCACACATACTCCTCAAGCAGCTCATCTCAAAATTGACATACTGTACATGAAGCAAAAAGATCTCGAAATCACCAAACAAATGGAACGAACGTCGTAAAATCTCAAACTAATATGCTAAACATGAGGGAGAAGGGGATCCAGAAAAAGCGACTACCTCCCCTTAACCTTTCCCTCCCTCTTCTCCTTCCGCTTGTTAAATCATATCCCTCTTCTCTCCCTCCTCCTCCAGCATTTTTCTAACCTCTCCCTTCTTCTCCTCCTTCTGCCTGGCTGACTCCTCTGACTTGACTTCCACACGTATAAGGGAACCCATGTAGTGTTGCCAATTTAGCTACTTTCCCGCTAGATCTAGAGGTATTAACTTCTACCTAGAGGCAAATTATTATATCTAGCGACGTGATTCTAGCGATATTTTGGAGAATTGAGCCTTTTTAGAGTGATATTCTAGAGATTGTGGCAGTATTCTAGTGATATTCGGCTTTTATTTACTATCTGGCGGACTTGATTTGATAACACTGAACCCGTGAGTCATCTCCTACCGTCTCTTACCCTTATTTCCCTTTCTTCAGTGCCCCCTTATGTATTGTGTTATCCTCTTTCTTCTCTCCCCGTTTTCCTCGCCTTCTCCTCCCACCTGACTTCCACACATATGAGGGAACCCGTGTATCATCTCCTAACTTCTCTAACACTTATTTCCCTTTCTGCAGTGCCCCCTTATGTATTGTGTTATCCTCTTTCTTCTCTCTCCCGTTTTCTTCGCCTTCTGCCCCCACCTGAGTGCCATGAAAAGTTATCAATATGTTTTTTTTCCGCCCTAGCCTTACATTACAATCCTCTTCTGCAGTGCCCCCTTTAGCATTGCTTTATCCTGTCTCTTCTATCCCCGTTTTCTTCGTCTTCACCTCCTATCTGAGTGCCATGAAAAGGGGTCAATACATCTCTTTTCCGCCATACTTTTCCACTATTTCCCCTTCTGCAGCGCCCCCTTCAATATGTTTCCGCCTCTCCCTTCTCCTCTCATCTTCCTCGCCTTCTCCTCCCACCTGACTTCCACACATATGAGGGAACCCGTGTTTCATCTCCTACCGTCTCTTACCATTATTTCCCCTTCTGCAGCGACCATTTCTATATTATTCCGCCTATCTCTTCTCCTCCCCGTTTTCTCCGCCTTCTGCTATCACCTGAGTGCTATAAAAGGAGTCATTATGTTTCTTTTCCGCCGTACCCTTTCATTTATTTCCCCTTCTGCAGTGCCCCCTTCCGCATAGTTCCATCCTCTTTCTTCTATTACCGTTTTGCTCGCCTTCTTCTCCCACCTGAGTGCCATAAGAAGGAGTCACTGTCTCTTTTCCGCCCTATCCTTCCATGTATTGAACTGTAGTAAGTACTTCACTATCGACCAATCTAATTACACGCGGGGAAACGGTTGCAAAATTATCGGTAAATCTTTTAACTCGCACGAATCTAAGAATTTCTTCTTCAATCGAGTTGTCAACTTGTGGAATGGGCTTCCCCGAAACGTTATAGACTGCAGCACCGTTGATTCATTTAAACTTCGCCTAGACAAATATCTTGCATCAAACCCGCGACTGACTGCGATTGTAAATGAATAACCTTATTTTATCCCCCCTTCAGTTACTAACCCATCTGTCCCCTACTAACTTCCTAATCCTGCCACGGACATTAGTTCCAGGGCAGTAGTTCCCTTTCCAATGTTCCCTTACCCACTCTAAACCACTGTTTGGACAATTGATCTTCAGTATTTTGGAGGACAAGCAGCCTAGAAGGGTCACCAGACCTGTTGTTGCTTGATTTCCTTTGTACTCCTTTGTACTCTGCAGCGCCCCCTTCTGTATGTTTCCGCCTAAAAAGAGTCGGTATGTTTCTTTTCAACCCTACCCTTCCATTATTTCCCCTTCTGCAGTGCTCCCTTCTGTATGTTTCCGCCTAAAAAGGAGTCATTGTGTCTCTCTCTTCCGCCCTACCCTGCCATTATTTCCCCTTCTGCAGCGCCCACTTCTGCATTTTTCCGCCTATCCCTTCTCCTCCCGTCTTCCCGGCCTCCTCCACCCACCGGAGGGCCGCAAAAATGAGTGTGGCAGCGTCCGGCCTCACCCCCAGCCTCTCCCGGGCCGGAAATAACGCCACAGTTCTCGCACTCCGGCACTAATCAACCCTACAGCACCAGACAGATTGCTGAAGATGGTAGTGGTGGTTGAAGTTGAGTCCTCTCTTGGTTTTCTTCGCCTTTTTATTATTTTATCTTCGTGTCTTCTATTATTAGATTCTGTTCAATTATAATATGCATGCCTCTATTTTCCAGATTGTTGATGGTGGTAGTGGTGGTGGAAGCTGGGTCTGTTCTACTCTTGATGATGGTGGTAGTGGTGGTGGAAGCTGGGTCTGTTCTACTCTTGATGATGGTGGTAGTGGTGGTGGAAGCTGGGTCTGTTCTACTCTTGTTGATGGTGGTAGTGGTGGTGGAAGCTGGGTCTGTTCTACTCTTGATGATGGTGGTAGTGGTGGTGGAAGCTGGGTCTGTTCTACTCTTGATGATGGTGGTAGTGGTGGTGGAAGCTGGGTCTGTTCTACTCTTGACGATGGTGGTAGTGGTGGTGGAAGCTGGGTCTGTTCTACTCTTGATGATGGTGGTAGTGGTGGTGGAAGCTGGGTCTGTTCTACTCTTGATGATGGTGGTAGTGGTGGTGGAAGCTGGGTCTGTTCTACTCTTGATGATGGTGGTAGTGGTGGTGGAAGCTGGGTCTGTTCTACTCTTGATGATGGTGGTAGTGGTGGTGGAAGCTGGGTCTGTTCTACTCTTGATGATGGTGGTAGTGGTGGTGGAAGCTGGGTCTGTTCTAGTCTTGACGATGGTGGTAGTGGTGGTGGAAGCTGGGTCTGTTCTACTCTTGATGATGGTGGTAGTGGTGGTGGAAGCTGGGTCTGTTCTACTCTTGATGATGGTGGTAGTGGTGGTGGAAGCTGGGTCTGTTCTACTCTTGATGATGGTGGTAGTGGTGGTGGAAGCTGGGTCTGTTCTACTCTTGATGGTGGTGGTGGAAGCTGGGTCTGTTCTACTTTGTTGATGGTGGTAGTGGTGGTGGAAGCTGGGTCTGTTCTACTCTTGATGATGGTGGTAGTGGTAGTGGAAGCTGGGTCTGTTCTACTCTTGATGATGGTGGTAGTGGTGGTGGAAGCTGGGTCTGTTCTACTCTTGTTGATGGTGGTAGTGGTGGTGGAAGCTGGGTCTGTTCTACTCTTGATGATGGTGGTAGTGGTGGTGGAAGCTGGGTCTGTTCTACTCTTGTTGATGGTGGTAGTGGTGGTGGAAGCTGGGTCTGTTCTACTCTTGATGATGGTGGTACTGGTGGTGGAAGCTGGGTCTGTTCTACTCTTGATGATGGTGGTAGTGGTGGTGGAAGCTGGGTCTGTTCTACTCTTGTTGATGGTGGTAGTGGTGGTGGAAGCTGGGTCTGTTCTACTCTTGATGATGGTGGGTAGTGGTGGTGGAAGCTGGGTCTGTTCTACTCTTGATGATGGTGGTAGTGGTGGTGGAAGCTGGGTCTGTTCTACTCTTGATGATGGTGGTAGTGGTGGTGGAAGCTGGGTCTGTTCTACTCTTGATGATGGTGGTAGTGGTGGGGGAAGGCTGGGTCTGTTCTACTCCTGATGATGGTGGTAGTGGTGGTGGAAGCTGGGTCTGTTCTACTCTTGATGATGGTGGTAGTGGTGGTGGAAGCTGGGTCTGTTCTACTCTTGATGATGGTGGTAGTGGTGGTGGAAGCTGGGTCTGTTCTACTCTTGATGATGGTGGTAGTGGTGGTGGAAGCTGGGTCTGTTCTACTCTTGATGATGGTGGTAGTGGTGGTGGAAGCTGGGTCTGTTCTACTCTTGATGATGGTGGTAGTGGTGGTGGAAGCTGGGTCTGTTCTACTCTTGATGATGGTGGTAGTGGTGGTGGAAGCTGGGTCTGTTCTACTCTTGATGATGGTGGTAGTGGTGGTGGAAGCTGGGTCTGTTCTACTCTTGTTGATGGTGGTAGTGGTGGTGGAAGCTGGGTCTGTTCTACTCTTGATGATGGTGGTAGTGGTGGTGGAAGCTGGGTCTGTTCTACTCTTGATGATGGTGGTAGTGGTAGTGGAAGCTGGGTCTGTTCTACTCTTGTTGATGGTGGTAGTGGTGGTGAAGCTGGGTCTGTTCTACTCTTGTTGATGGTGGTAGTGGTGGTGGAAGCTGGGTCTGTTCTACTCTTGATGATGGTGGTAGTGGTGGTGGAAGCTGGGTCTGTTCTACTCTTGATTATGGTGGTAGTGGTGGTGGAAGCTGGGTCTGTTCTACTCTTGATGATGGTGGTAGTGGTGGTGGAAGCTGGGTCTGTTCTACTCTTGATGATGGTGGTAGTGGTGGTGGAAGCTGGGTCTGTTCTACTCTTGATGATGGTGGTAGTGGTGGTGGAAGATGGGTCTGTTCTACTCTTGATGGTGGTAGTGGTGGTAGAAGCTGGGTCTGTTCTATTCTTGTTGATGGTGGTAGTGGTGGTGGAAGCTGGGTCTGTTCTACTCTTGTTGATGGTGGTAGTGGTGGTGGAAGCTGGGTCTGTTCTACTCTTGATGATGGTGGTAGTGGTGGTGGAAGCTGGGTCTGTTCTACTCTCGATGATGGTGGTAGTGGTGGTGGAGGCTGGGTCTGTTCTACTCTTGATGATGGTGGTAGTGGTGGTGGAAGCTGGGTCTGTTCTACTCTTGACGATGGTGGTAGTGGTGGTGGAAGCTGGGTGTGTTCTACTCTTGATGATGGTGGTAGTGGTGGTGGAAGCTGGGTCTGTTCCACTCTTGTTGATGGTGGTAGTGGTGGTGGAAGCTGGGTCTGTTCTACTCTTGACGATGGTGGTAGTGGTGGTGGAAGCTGGGTCTGTTCTATTCTTGTTGATGGTGGTAGTGGTGGTGGAAGCTGGGTGTGTTCTACTCTTGGCTTTTTTTTGCCTCTTTAGTATATTATTTGCTCTTCATGTTTTCTGTTTTAGCTTCTGTTTTAAGGGGAGGTTTTTAGTGTGTTTCCTAGACTTCCATCAAGCTTGAAATTACACCCCCATGACCCCCTTTCAAGATAAATTTGTACATTTTTCGGTAGAAAAATGTCCCGGCCGAAGGCCGTTTACTCTTAAATTACAGGCTCGCTATCGCTCGCCAGGATAAAATCGACACCTAAATGGCACGAAAGGTCTTAAAATTGACAGAAATGGGGCGAAAGTGCTTAAAATCGTCAAAATTATGGGGCGAACGTCTTAACATTAGGAAAACAATGGGGCTAAACATGAGGGAGAAAGGAGTCAAGAAAAAAAAATCCCTCAAGTGGATATCTCCCCATAATGTATTCTCTATGCCTGTATT
>CM064525.1:12645342-12702227 GCA_032716605.1 Paralithodes platypus
AGGTACTATATTTTGGCACTGGTTTGGTTGGTCTTGGTTGATTTGGCACTGGTTGAGAGCTACTGGTTGAAATGGTCTACTGGTTGAGATGACATGGAACCGTTTATTGGGCATAGTAAGGGTCAATAGGGGTTCAAACGGCCGTACATATCACCTCCATGAATATTATTTTGCTCCCACAGTTCCATCCCAACCCCTGTATAATCGTATGACGTTAGCCACAATAATACGAAAAAAGCGTCACAATACTAAAAAAGGTTTAAGTGGAAAAAAGTTGGATAGCATTTTTATTTTCTATGTGGATGAGGGAGACAAAAGGCAAAACTGTCTGTGACGAGTGCCTCCCCCAGAGTTGAAAGAGTGACAGGGCCAAAATCAAGGAATGTTCGAGCCAAAATGTCTGGACACACGGAGTTTGAAGCAAATTTAGTCATAGGATGAGGGAAAGATGGATTCAGGGAGAGAGTTCCAGAGCTCAGCTGTTGTAGTAAGAACGATTAATAAAAGAATGGTAACTAAAGGAGGCGGGGGGAGTGGGGGGAGGGGTAATTTACTTTAATGGTTCATGTAAGCAGCACTTATACAGTATAATGTATGACTAGCCTGTGGAAATACCAAAATCATGAAGACAACTTAGGCCGTTCTCTAGAAGCAGTTTAAAAGAATCTTAGGTGTGTGTGTGTTTGTGTGTGTGTGTGTTTTTGTGTGTGTGTATTCATAATTGTATTCATAATAATTGTAGTTTGACAGGAATTGAGTTTTTGGCTCGTATTGTCCCGCTTCCTAGACATTATTATCAATGACAATTACCCATCTCCTTGCTCAAGGGAGATGGTAACCGCCGGCTATGTCTCAGAAAACCTTCATCAACCTGAGCGAGATTTGAACCCAGGTCTGCTGGGTTGCAGGCAGGGACGGTACCACTGAGCTAGCCGCGCGGTGTGTGTGTGTGTGTTCGTGGGTTTGTTTTACACTAGGATTGGCGAAAGAGAGAATGGGTTAACTATGATATATGTGTATTAATTATAAAACACATATACTATAGCAAAGCTGGTACACGTAATAAGAGTAATAATTTGAACAACAGATAATCTAATGTATATATTTCACTTACAACACTAAACACCACCCAATGAAATAATGAAAGCATGTGTTCCACCCGGGATTTGAACCTAGGTTACCACATACAGATATTAAACACTCAAACCATTACTCCATCAAAACAGTTTAAAGATTAAGAATGGTGTTCATACTATTACACAAGGCACAATAATAACACAGTGAATAATTATACCCGTTTAGTTACACCTCACGCATTCGATTTTTGCATCATGCGAGTTTTAGAAGATTGGCAAGAATAAATATATAAATAGCAAAAATAAATAAATAAATAAATAAATAAATAAATAAATAAATAAATAGCAAAAATAAATAAATAAATAAATAAATAAATAAATAAATAGCAAAAATATATAAATAAATAAATAAATAAATAAATAAATAGCAAAAATATCAAAATTTACAAGAATAAATAAATAAATATAATAATTATCAAAATTTACAAGAATAAATAAATAAATAGCAAAAACATATAGAATTTCCACCCACGATCAGACGACCATTCCTTACTGAATTAATTAGTTGGGGGTTGTGGCGCGTTTTAGCAGTTTATTCTGGCTATCATCAGACGATTGTATTCAGTTTAGGAAGGAATCGTGGGAGTCAGAGGGCTGATTGAGATAGTTTGTACCCTTTTACCTGCTAGAGGGCCTATTAAATTAAGGGGCTAGTGGTTGTTTATGGGGCTACTTATTTATTAATATATTTAATTTTAAGTTTCTTCGTTAGATCTCCATCAAGCTTTAAAAAAACACCCCCTATACCCCCTTTCAAGATATATTTGTACATTTTTCGGTAGAAAAATTTCCCGGATCCTTAAAATATTACAGGCTCGCTTTCGCTCGCCAGGAAAAAATCGACTCCTATAACGGCACGAAAGGTCTAAATATTGACAAAGTAATGGGGCGAAAGGTATCAAAATCGCCAAACTAGCGAACGAACGTCTTATAATCGCAAAACTAATGGGTCTAAACATAAGGAAGAAAGGGGTCCATAAAAAGATAGTACTACCCCCTTAAAATAAAATCGTCTAACGAGAGCCAGTATAAACTGTCAAAACGCGTCATAATTCTATGTCTATGCCAGATGATTTTGTTTAGCCTCGGAAGAACGTTAAAGTGAATGTAAAAATAATACAAACTCAATTAAATCTTCCAGTTAAGGGGAGATGGGTCGCTTTTCTGGTCCCCCTTCTTCCTCATGTTTAGCCCCATTAGTTTTCAGATTTGTAGATATTTGCCCCATTAGTTTGTCGATGTTAATACCTTTCGCCCCCATTGCTTTGTCAAAATTAAGACCTTTCTTGCTTTTTAGGTGTCGATTTTTTTCCTGGCGAACGATAGTGAGCCTGTAATTTTGGAAGAACCGGCATTTGGCCGAGACATTTTTCTACCAAAAAAAATTACAAATTAATCTAGAAGGGGGATCTAATGGATGTTATATTTATTTACTATTATTATTGTGTTTGGTTTGGAGGTCTAGGGAGGGAAAAAAAATAAAAAAATAAATGATCGACCAAAAAATAAACCCTTCCCCCTTTTATTTTCCAGTTTTACAGGTTCGTCTTTTTGTTGAATAAAATCATTTGGAGGTAACTAGAAGAAAACACAAGCTGGCGTCATCTGATTGAAAGGGTTAAACGGATAAAAGTTGGAAGGCAAGCAGAAAAGAAAGGAGGTGAGAAAGGAAAGAATTGGCAGACAGCTTGATAAAGGGGACAGGAGGAATGGGATGAAGGGGGGGGGAAGGGGGGGTATTCTGCAATGGCTGGTGATTGGTCACAGAACCGGAGAAGAGAGGGGGGGGGGGGGGTAGACAGATTGGGAAGCGGAGGAAGAAGAACGGATATATATACACTGTATGTATATATATATACTGTATATATATATATATATATATATATATATATATATATATATATATATATATATATATATAGTATATATATATATATATATATATATATATATATATATATATATATATATATATATGGTATATATATATACTATATATATATATATATATATATATATATATATATATATATATATATATAACCCTCCAACTATCGTCCAATTGCTCTTATCTCTTGTCTTTCTAAAGTTTTTGAAACTATTCTTGCTTCCAAATTTCTTAAGCATTTCTCTTCTCATAATCTGCTCTCAGATCGCCAGTATGGCTTCCTTAAGGGTCGCTCTACTGGTGATCTTCTTTCATATCTTACTAACTCTTGGTCATCCTCCTTTCGGGACTTCGGTGAGACTTTTTCTATTGCACTAGACATATCGAAAGCCTTCGATAGAGTCTGGCATAAATCTTTAATTTCTAAACTACCCTCCTTCGGTTTCTATCCCTCCATCTGTGCCTTTGTCTCTAATTTCCTTTCCGGCCGTTCCATAGCCGCGGTTGTGGACGGCCATTGTTCACTACCTCACCCTATAAACTCCGGTGATCCTCAGGGCTCTGTCCTATCTCCTATTCTCTTTCTAATTTTTATAAATGATCTCCTTAACTGTACCTTAATTCCCATCCATTCATACGCAGACGACTCAACCTTACACTACTCCATTAGTTTTTCAGAACGCCCCAGCCAGCAATCCCTCAACGACAAACGTAATGAAGCCATAGAACTCTTAAATTCTGATCTAAATACTATTTCCAATTGGGGCAGAGAAAACCTTGTTATCTTTAATGCTTCCAAAACCCAATTTCTCCATCTATCTACCCGTCAGGATCTCCCAGCGGACTATCCCTTATTCTTCAACAATTCAAAAATCAACCCTTCATCTTCTCTCAATATTCTTGGTGTCTCTTTTTCTTCTGCTCTCATTTGGAAGGACCATATTACCAGTCTTGCTAAGGCAGCCTCCCAGAAGCTGGGTGTGCTCAACCGCCTTAGGGGATTCTTTTCCCCTGCACAGCTTCTTGCTCTGTACAGGGGCATAGTGCGCCCTTGTATTGAGTATTGTTCACATGTGTGGGGAGGTTCCTCTCACACCGCTCTCCTAGACAAAGTTGAAAGGAAGGCCTTTCGTATCATTAACTCCCGTCCACTCACCAACTCTCTGCAATCTCTCTCTCTCCGCCGCAATGTTGCATCTCTCTCGCTATTCTATCGCTACTATAATAATCAGTGTTCCTCAGAGCTATCCCAGTGCTTACCACCTCCTTTACGTAGGGCACGTGGTACCCGTCTTGCAACTCAATCCCACCCCTACTCTGTGCAACTCTCCAACCCAAGAGTGAAACGTTACTCTCAAACTTTCTTCTACTCAACAGATGAGCTCTGGAACTCTCTCCCAGAATCAGTCTTTCCCTCTTCCTATGACTTAAATTGCTTCAAACTCCGTGTGTCCAGGCATTTTGGCTCGAACGTCCCTTGATTTTGGCCCTGTCACTCTTTCAACTATGGGGGAGGCACTCGCTATAGGCAGTTATGCCTTTTGCCTCCCTCAATCACATAGGGAAAAAAAACAAAAACAAAATATATATATATATATATATATATATATATATACATATATATATATATATATATATATATATATATATATATATATATATATATATATATATATATATATATATATATATATATATACCGGTGTATATATATAATATATATACTCCCAGCCGGGATCGAACCTCCAACATTCAGAATGAGTGTTTAAGCTTTCAATCCACCACACCACGGCGTGATAAAGGGATCTTAACCTTTTCCTATATATGTTAAGGAGAAGGGAAATCCTACTTGGAGAACGTTTTTCAATTCATGCACTAGTCATACGATCCATGATCCAGGCTACCATACAAGGAGTTTTTACAAGATTCCCCACGCAACTCGGATGAGAATTAAAATTAAATCTCTATAATCCGAGTTGCGTGGGGAATCTTGTAAAAATCCTTGTATGGTATCCTGGAATATGGATCGTACGACTTGTGCATAAATTGAAATATATTCTCCAAGTAGGATTCCCTTCTCTTCAATATATATATATGAAAATATTAAGATACCTTTATCACGCCAAGGTGTACAGACGAACGCGCTCTCTCTCTCTCTCTCTCTCTCTCTCTCTCTCTCTCTCTCTCTCTCTCTCTCTCTCTCTCTCTCTCTCTCTCTCTCTCTCTCTCTCTCTCTCAAAAGTTCCACCCTTCCCTTGTGATGTGACCTTGTGGGGTGGTGCAGTGGTCAGAGGGTTAAGCTCACATCTTATAATGTCCGGGTTCGATTTCCCAGCAGGAAGGGAAAACCAGGCTGTCCTTAAGGGGGGATATCCACTTGAGGGATTTTTTTCTGGACTCCTTTCTCCCTCATGTTTATCCCAATTGTTTTTCTAATTTTAAGACGTTTGCCCCATTATTTTGACGATTTTAAGAACTTTCAACCCATTTCTGTCAATTTTAAGACCTTTCGTGCCATTTAGGTGTCGATTTTATCCTGGCGAGCGATAGCGAGCCTGTAATTTAAGTGGAACCGGCTTTCAGCCGGGACATTTTTCTACCGAAAAATGTACAAATTTATCTTGAAAGGGGCTCAAGGGGGTGTAATCTTAAGTTTGATGGATATCTAGAGACCAAACTAAAAACCTCCCCTTAACACCTTCTGTACCGGCGACGTCCTTTTCTGTATATGCTAGACACTATTATATTAGAGAGAGAGAGAGAGAGAGAGAGAGAGAGAGAGAGAGAGAGAGAGAGGACGAACTTTATCCATCGCCTGTACCGTGCGTCATTTCTCTATCGGTAAACACGGGGAGGATCTTTGAAGTCAACGATATTAAAGTCTGAGGTCTGGGGTCCTGGGAGATGTGTGGGGTGTGGGTGTGGGTCTTTGGGTGGAGAGGTGGGTGTTGGAGGAGATGTGAGGGATGGGGTGTGGGTCTGTGGATAGGTGTGAGTGTGTGGGTGTGGGAGGAGATGTGAGGGGGGATATTACATTGAACTGTGGTGGGGTGTGTGGGAGGAAAGATTAGGGGGATATGATATTGGTGTGTGTGTGTGAGGGGGGGGGGGGGATGTGAGGGGAGGGTGATATTAGTCTGGGCGGGAGATGGGAGAGGGGGGGGGGGGGGGAGTTCTATTGGTGTGTGGGCGGGAGATGTGAGGGAGGGGGATATGATATTGGTCTGTGGTGGTGGGGGGGGGGGGGGGGAGATGTGAGGGGCATATGATCCCCCCCCCCCCCTTGGCGATATTGTCCTCAGTAAATCGCGGCCATAAATCCGGTGGTGCCGGCCGGTGATTTATCCCTTTACCGGCGCCAGTCATTAATCCGGAGTAGAGAGAGGCAGCGATTAGTCTGCTAGAGGAGGCGGCGTTAATCTCTCGCTCTCTCTCTCTATCTATCTATCTATTTATATCTATCACTCTCTCTCTCTCTCGCTCTCTCTCTCTCTCTCTCTCCTTTCTTTTTTTCCAATCTTTCCTGTAAATTCCTTCTGGGGATTTCGAAGCCCAGCAAGGTTAATCACTTCCAACTTTGTTCATGTACGGTAATTGCCGGAGAGAACGGAGGGTGGGGAGAGAGCCTTCTTCTTTTCTATCCTTTCCTTCAACTTTCCTTTTCTATCGGATATGCCATCTCTACTGGAATTAAGTCCTGACCACCTCGCTGGGATCGTAAGGTCTGTGTGGTCAGTGTATCTCGTGTGTTTGTGTCATGTAACAGGCTTTTAATGTATGTTGCCTGTATTAGACGATTGTATTTGAGTTTGTAAAGGTTCTTTTGGTGTGAAAAGGATAATTGGGATAGATTTTGCCAGTTTTATGGCTAGAGTTCCTTCCTAATCTGTATTCAATCGTCTAATGTCAGCCAGAGCAAACCTGTGAAATAGCTCGTTAGTCTGAAAGGGAACGATGTTGCCTTTCTTCCTTGTACTTGGGATACCAGTTAACCCCTTCTGTACTGGCGACGGCCTTTTAACTTTATTTTGGCTACTGTTAGACGGTTGCATTCAGTTTTAAAAAGGCCTCCAGTAATTAACAGGCTTCGAACTATCTTACTTAACCCTTTTTACTACCTCAGATCCTTGTCAAAAGTGCATAAAAGCGTCTAAAGAAGGGGTTAACGATTGTTTTGCATTTCTAAGGACCTTTTGTGAGACAGAGACTTAATTGAAACTATTATAACCTGTTTGATTCCCAGGTATGTTTCTTAAACTAAATACCAATCGTCCAATATTAGCCATAATAAATACAGAATAGCGCCTCTGCATGCTGACTATACTGTAGGTAGCGCCAACGAACTTGACAATCATTTCGATCCCTCACCTCTTCGTAACTCAAAAGGACCTTGAATAAACTGGCTGTAAATATCCACACGTATTTCCTGGTGGACTCTTCCCAAATTATAGAAATGTCTGCCCGATTGCTTTCATTCATTTTGAGTTATAAGAAGTTAAGGGGTCAAGACAATTGTCAAGTTCGTTGGCGCTACCTATAATTTTTCGTGTGCTTGATTTTGTAAAACGTCAGACGGCCGTCCTCACCGAACCATAATACAGAAGAGCAATATGCGACCCCTGCCAGCTGGGCCCGATGATAGAGTTGTCCGCTAGCACCCTCACTCAGCACGGGCTTTGGGGGGGGGGGGGGTCCTTTCTGTGATGTATGTCCAGCCTCACTCCGTTTGTTCCACCAGAGAGAGAGAGAGAGTGTGTGTGTGTGTGTGTGTGTGCGTGTGAGAGTGAGAGTAAGAGTGAAAGGGAGAGAGAGAGAGAGAGGGGGGGGGGAGGTTACACCGACACACAAACTTAATGACACCTAGCGATCAACTTCTGGGTCGGCATGAAAAATAATTGGAAGAAGGCTACACCAAACTGAAAATATAACTACCGGGAAATTTATAGTAATGAAGTTGAATATAATGTACCGCAGTTATTTGTTTATTCTATATATTCATTAATTTATGTATTTATGTATTGTTATTATTATTGTGGTTTTCTTTGTATTTTAACCTGTATTACTCCTGCCTCGTTAATCCTTTCTGTACCGGTGCCGTCCTTGTTACTTTATTCTCGCTACTATTAGACCATTTCATTCAGTTATAAAAAGGGCCTTCAGCAATTAACAGGCTTCGAACTATCTCACATATTCCATTTGACTACCAACGATCCTTCTTAAACTGCACTCAATCGTTTAACTTTATCTATAATCAAATTGATAAGACTTCACCGGTGCAGAAGGGGTTAAGATAATAGCCTACCCTGCTTTTAAACGGGATAACGTTTAACCCCTTCTGTACCGGCGACGTCTTTTATATTTGATTCTAGCCATGTTTAGATGATTTTGTGCAGTTTAAGAGAGATTTAGGGTAGCAAAAAGGGTTAGGTGAGATAGTTCGAAGCCTGTTAATTGCTGGAGACACTTTTTAACCCTTTCACGCACATATGACGCAGAGGTTGCCAATTAGCAATAAGAAATAGAGTTCTCTTACTCTTATAATTACCTCCAAAATTAGTTTTCTGCCCACAGCTAACTCAAAGACAACTGCAGAGGTTGAAGTAGCTAAACTAAAGGTTTCTAAATACCCCTGATGGTAACAAAGGCTTTAAAGTATCCCTAATAGGCTCAAAATCGCGTCATATGTCGGAGAGGTTTAAGCTAAATAAATCGTTTAATAGTAGCCAGAATACAGTTTCAAAAGATGACACCGATACAGAATGGGCTAAACCATATAAACCCCTCCCCCTTAAATAGCGTCAAAGGGTTCTAACACCTATTCTCCTTTTCTTGACAGGTAAATAATGGAATCTTCAAGTGGTTTGTGTAGCACGGTCTGGGAGGTTGGTGTGTTTGATCTGGATCTTTTAAGGTAAGTGGAGAGAGAGAGCGAGAAAGAGAGAGAGAGAGAGAGAGAGAGAGAGAGAGAGAGAGAGAGAGAGAGAGAGAGAGAGAGATATGGAGACAGGTCATAGAGATAATGAGGCAGAGCATAACAATAGAGGAACTTGGAGATTAATTAATAATATTTACCCTTTGTGTACCGGTGACGTCTCTTCATATTTGATCTGAACTACATTTAGACGATGTTATGAAGCTTTTGAATGATATATGGTAGCTAAAAGGATTAATTGAGATAGTTTGTAGCCTTTAATGGATAGAAATCCTTCCTAAACTAAATGATATGGATTATAGCACATTCAATAATTTGTCTTCCATTGTAATTACTTTAGTATACTTTTGTATTCAAGTTAAGGGTGGTATTCTGGACCCCCTTCTCCCTCATGTTTTAAAATGTTAAGAGATTCGCCGATTCCTCTTATAATTACAGGCTCGCCAGGAAAACATCGACCTCTAAATGGCACGAGATGTCATAAAATTTACAACGAAATGGAGCTAAAGGTGTTAAAATCGTCAAACTAATTGGCCGAACGTCTTAAAATTTCAAAACGAATGGGGCTTAACAACACGAGGGAGAAAGGGGTCCAGGAAAACGACCCATTTCCCCTTAGATATACAGTAGAGATATTCAATATACAAAAGCCTATAAATAAAAGAGAGAGAGACAGTTTGAGGTGACCAGAAACAGTGCCACGATTTCCGAGCTGTATTGAAATCAGAATACTGGTTGAGAAAATGAGGGATGAGGCAGCAGATCTAGTAGGTATATAAATTGAATTGAAGAGTCCTATTTCGATATTTACACGATTGTATGCAGCTTAAGAAGGATCTGTAGTAAAATGGGTTAAGAGAGATAGTTCGAAGCCTGTAAATTGCTGGAGGCCCTTGTATAACTGAATAAAATCGTCTAATAATTGCCAGACTATAATGAATTGGAACGTCACCGGTACAGAAGGGGTTAAGCAAGTAGAGAAAGCCAATTACAATAAACAAAATCTAGAAAGAAAATAGATAATAGATATTAGTAGGAACACAGAGAAACTAATCCAGGTGACCAGAAACAGAGAACCACCACGATTTCCGAGGTGAAATCAGACAATTGTGTGAGAAAGAGAGAAATTGGGCAGCCGATTTCTTAGGTATATAGATTTAAGGGGAGATAGGCCGTTTTTCTGGTCCCCCTTCTTCCCCATGTTTAGCCCCATTAGTTATCAGATGTTATGACGTTCGCCCCATTAGTTTGACGATTTTTAGAACTTTCGTCCAATTTCTTCGTCAATATCAAGACCTTTCGTCCCAAACTCAGTCCCACCCCTACTCTGTGCAACTCTCCAACCCAAGAGTGAAACGTTACTCTCAAACTTTCTTCTACTCAACAGCTGAGCTCTGGAACTCTCTCCCATAATCAGTCTTTCCCTCTTCCTATGACTTAAATTGCTTCAAACTCCGTGTGTCCAGGCATTTTGGCTCGAACGTCCCTTGATTTTGGCCCTGTCACTCTTTCAACTATGGGGGAGGCACTCGCTATAGGCAGTTATGCCTTTTGCCTCCCTCAATCACATAGAAGAAAAAAAAAATAGGTGTCGATTTTTTTCCTGGGAAGCGATAGCGAGCCTGAAATTTAAGAGGAACTGGCCTTCCGCCAGAACATTCTTCTACCGAAAAATTTACACATTTATTTTGAATGGGATCTTGGGTTTTTTTTTTTTTTTTTTTTAAGCTTGTTAGAGGTCTAGGGAGCAAACTAAAATCGTCGTTTAAGATGGGGATGAGTCAATTTCTCGCTAGCTGATAAAACAGGCTATAGGTCCCTAAATAAAGCAAAGAAAGCAAAATCAATAAACAATATCCAAAAAGCAAATAGAGAAACCGTGTCAGATGACCAGAAACAGAGAACCACCACAATTTCCGAGGTGTATTGAAATCAGACAATTGTGGGAGAAGAAAAAAAATTGAGAGAGAGAGGCAGTATATCGGCTCTGACTTCTTCCTGGTATCCCAAGGGTTGACCACCTAACCATGTACCCCGTCCATTGGAAAGATAGACAGTCGACCCATCCTTCTCGGGAGGATAGGAGGCGGTGTCATGAAATCGATTTTTGTATGCCATTTGTTTTCCTTTCTATTCTGGTCTGAGGGCCTCCTAAACAAGCTGTGCAATATCCTAATGAGATATATATATATATATATATATATATATATAAAGAGAGAGAGAGAGAGAGAGAGAGAGAAATTTGGTGAGATGGTTTGAGATAGATATAGGCCTACTATACTGTAGAGAGTATGCCTACATACCAAAACAGAACTTCACACACACACAAACAAACACACACACACGCACACACACGCACACACACTGGCATAATCCTCTCTCCACCTATGTCGTTCCCAGCTATTCTTGCTCTCCCCACACACCACACCCTAACACACGCACACACGCACACACACTGGCATAATCCTCTCTCCACCTATGTCGTTCCCAGCTATTCTTTCTCTCTCCCCACACACACACACACACACACACACACTGGCATAATCCTCTCTCCACCTATGTCGTTCTATTCTTTCTCTCTCCACACACACACACACACACACACCGCTCCCTTTGTCGCAGCAGCGTAGCCACTATTCTTATCAATTCTCTCAACTGTTATTCCAATATCTAGCTAGACTTTTTCTTTACTTCCTTTCTCTCTCTTAAGGGGAGATTTTCACTTGAGGGACTTTTTTCTTGACCCCTTTCTCCCTCATGTCTAGCCCCATTGCTTTTGACATTTTAAGACGTTCGCCCCATTAGTTTGGCGATTTTTAAGAATGTCTGCCCCATTCTGTCAATTTTAAGACCTTTCGTGCCATTTAGGTATCGATTTTATCCTGGCGAGCGGCAGCGAGCCTGTAATTTAAGAGTAGCCTAATCGGCCTTCGGCCGGGACACTTTTCTACCGAAAATTGTACAAATTTATCTTGATAGGGGGTCAAGGGGGTGAAATTTTAAGATTGCTGGAGGAGTAGGAAACAAACTAGAAATCTCCCCTTAAGGGGGGGGGGGGGGGGTAGTGCTTGTTTTGTTGGTCTATATATATATTTGTTTATTAATTTAGTTTATAGTTTCCTCGCTAGACCTCCATCAAACTTATTAATACACCTCTAGACCCTCATTCAAGATAAATGTGTACATTTTTCGGTAGAAAAATGTCCCTTCTAAAATTACAGGCTCGCTTTCGCTCGCCAGGAAGAAATCGACATCTAAATGGCACGAAAGGCCTTAATATGGACAAAGAAATGAGGCAAAAGGTCTCAAAATCGCCAAACTAACGGAACGAACGTCTTAAAATCTGAAAACTAATATCCTAAACATGAGGGAGAAGGGGGTCCAGAAAAAGCGAGTAACTCCCCCTCAAATTCCCGTACTGCTCAAACTTGTGTACAGTTGTCCACATAAGTTCTGTTCCTCGTTGTGAATTTACGTATGAATGGACAATTAGCGTGAATGAATTGCGAGTGTGGTTTCTTGTAATGATCACTTGACTAGTCACATGAGTTTTATGCATAACATTTTCTTGTAATGATCACTTGACTAGTCACATGAGTTTTATGCATAACATTTTCTTGTAATGATCACTTGACTAGTCACATGATCACTTGACTAGTCACATGAGTTTTATGCATAACATTTTCTTGTAATGATCACTAGTCACATGAGTTTTATGCATAACATTTTCTTGTAATGATCACTTGACTAGTCACATGAGTTTTATGCATAACATTTTCTTGTAATGATCACTTGACTAGTCACATGAGTTGTATGCATAACATTTTCTATAACAATAAATATATATCTCAATCGTTAAGGGGGGTCACCGGCTTTTTTTTTATCTTTGTCTCCTTTTCTCTTTTTCCCTGGCTTGTATCCATTCGGTCCCACTTAGCCAACTGTTTTAAGACGTTTATCCCCATCCAGGTGTCGATCTCTTCCTGGCGAGCGATAGCGAGCCAGCATTGTATGGAGAAATCCAGCTTAATCGGAGACTTTTTTCTATCGAAAAATGTACAAATTTAGCTTGCTGTCAAAACAAAATTATATATATGCTGGCTCGCTACCGCTCGCCAGGAAAATATTGACACCTGGATGGGGGTAAACGTTTTAAAACAGTAGGCTGACTGGGGCCGAATGGATACAAGCCAAAGAGAGAGGGAGAGAAAGAAAAAAAAAGCGAGGTGGGCTCCCTTAAGAAGATAGTGATTGTTTTATATAGTGTCCTCCCCCGCGATCTTGTAATAGACTCCTCCATGTGATTGTTTTATATAGTGTCCTCCCCCGCGATCTTGTAATAGACTCCTCCATGTGATTGTTTTATATAGTGTCCTCCCCCGCGATCTTGTAATAGACTCCTCCATGTGATTGTTTTATATAGTGTCCTCCCCCGCGATTTTGTAATAGACCCCTCCATGTGATTGTTTTATATAGTGTCCTCCCCCGCGATCTTGTAATAGACTCCTCCATGTGATTGTTTTATATAGTGTCCTCCCCCGCGATCTTGTAATAGACCCCTCCATGTGATTGTTTTATATAGTGTCCTCCCCCGCGATCTTGTAATAGACTCCTCCATGTCAAGCCCTTTTCAACAGGTTCAGCGTGACCTACAATGTCTCTAATCACTGCGTAACTGATTATACTCGATTTCTTTTAACTTGGCGTATATTTTACTCCCTTTGCCGCTCATTTCTCGATAACTAATGAACAAATATGAAACCCCTATGTCTCTGCACCATATCATTGCCACGGTTTAGCAAGCAACAGGATATTTGGCTGTACAAACGTTGTATCGGTTGAGTAAGTAAGATGGGAACAAGTTAAATTCTCGCCAGCTTAAGGGGACAGTGGTTATTTTTTGGGGTCTATTTATTTATATATTTATATATTTTTTAGTTTCCTCGCTAGATCTTCATCAAGCTTTAAAAAAAAAACTCCCTAGACCCACTTTAAGATAAATGTGTACATTTTTCGATAGAAAAATGTCCCGGCCGAAGGTCGATTTCTCTTAAAATTACAGGCTCGCTTTCGCTCGCCAGGAAAGAAATCGAAACCTAAATGGCACGAAAGGTCTGATATTGATATAGAAATAGAACGAAAGGTTTTAAAATCGACAAACTAATGGGGCGGACGTCTTAAAATCTGAAAACTAATGGGACTAAACATGAGGAAGAAGGGGGAGCAGACAAACGACCCATCTGCCCTTAATAAGAATAGACTGTGGATTATAATATCTTGTTTGTAATAATGGTCAAATAAACAGATTTAGGTGAGTGTGGGATGGGCCCTTTGACTACTGCACCAACCAGCCTGTTGAGGAAATACACGGGGAAATATATAGTTTTTCAACGGGCAAAAAACTCTGTAATGGTAGAAATTTGGATTATTCTTTATAGCATATTTTATGCTTAGAATATTTGTGTTAATGGGACAGTGGTTATTATTCTTAGGTCTGTTTATTTATCGATTCATATCTTTTTAGTTTCCTCGCTAGACCTTCATCAAGCTTTAAAAAACACTCCCTCGACCCCCCCCCCCTTCAAGATCAACTTCTTATACAATTACAGGCTCACTATCGCTCGCTAGGAAAAAATCGACACCTAAGAAGAAGAACAGCAACCAGAAAAATGAGTAATTCTTGTGGGCGGGTCCTCCAAAAGTACTAGGGGTGTTGTGATATACGTTTTACGGCGCATGTAATATACTTGGTCTCCCTAGCCTCTCTTATATCTCTTTCTCTCTCTCTCTCTCTCTCTCTCTCTCTCTCTCTCTCTCTCTCTCTCTCTCTCTCTCTCTCTCTCTCTCTCTCTGGTGAGCCACAGACTAGCCCACCGGGAGTAATATGGCGGAGGAGACGAGAATCCCAAATAGAAAATGAGAGAGAGAGAGAGAGAGAGTCGGAAATGCAGTATGAGTTAATACAGAAAAGGATAGTACAGTGAGACAGAAGATGCATAAAAGGGGATATAAAAGTGGATGAAGAGAGAGAGAGAGAGAGAGAGAGAGGTCAAGGGGGACCCGTTATTCTCTCTTATGTATTTAGTGAAGACTCCTCGCTCTCTCACTCTCACTCACTCATTCTCACTCTCACTCACTCATTCTCACACACACACACTCTCTCTCTCTCTCTCTCGATGTAATGTAATGTAGTATAATACAATTGATATATTGAAAAGGAGTCTAGACATCCATTTGGAGGAGGTTGAAGTATTAGAGGTAAACAAAAATAATACCGGTATGTATAAGTCAAAATAAAGAATATATATACCGGTACATAAGTTAAGGGGAGATTTCCACCTGGAAGATGTTTTTCTGAACCTCTTTCTCCCTCATGTTTAGCCCCATTGCTTGTGAGATTTAAAGACGCTTGCCCCATTAGTTTGGCGATTTTAAGAACCCTCGCCCCATTTCTGTCAATTTTAAGACCATTCGTGCCATTTAGGTGTCGATTTTTTCCTGGCGAGCGATAGCGAGCCTGTAATTTAAGGGGAACCTGCCTTCGGCCGGGAAATTTTTCTACCGAAAAATTTACAAATTTATCTTGAAAAGGGGTCAAGGGGGAGTAATTTTAAGCTTGATGGAAGTCTAGGGAATCAAATAAAACCTCTCCTTAAGCAGCAGTTGTATACAATATTTCTTAACATCTTTACTATGTATTTCCCAGTGGAAATGTTCTCATTCTGCTGGGGGCCCTGTTTCCCCAACTAGATTTCATGAGGGACAGAGGGGGAGAGGTAGACCGAATATGAGGTGGAAGGATGGAAAGAGGAACTACATGAACGAAGGCGGTGCTGGTTGGGGGGAGGGGCGTCGACTGACTGGGGACAGAGGTGCATGGGGGCGGTTCGTTCGTGGCCACCCCTTCGGGGATCACGGCGTCAGGCAATAGATAGATAGATAGATAGATAGATTTCATGCCGAGCCAAGGTCGGAGAAATTGGAGGGTGAGTAGTAGAGAGCCTTCTGCTTTGCTATCCTTACCTTCCACTTTGTAGCAAATTATACGTTAGCATTAAGTCCGGAAGGTCTGTGCAGTCTGTGTATCAATATAACTCTTATCTATTTATGTTTTGTTTCTCTCTCTCTCTCTCTCTCTCTCTCTCTCTCTCTCTCTCTCTCTCTCTCTCTCTCTCTCTCTCTCTCTCTCTCTCTCTCTCTCTCTCTCTCTCTCTCTCTCTCTCTCTCTCTCTCTCTGGTTCACTTAATCTCCTCACATAATTACAAATTATTAAGTCTATCCTTCTTTGTGTAGCAACTTTTATTTCTTCGTATCCTCCTGTCAGAGAGATAGAGAGAGGGATAGAGAGAGGGAGAAAGAGTGTGTTTGTGTGTTCTGTGAAAGAGAGAGAGAGAGTGTGTGTGTGTGAGAGTCAATGAGAGTGAGTGTTAGAGTTACATAGAGTTACACAGATACAAAGACTATACTAAATAGAATAGTTGCTTGGGTTTAAGACAGGGACAGCACAGGGGAAGGCTCTCTCCACCAAGGCCTCCGACTTATGGGTTTGGCAAGAAGCACATTTAGATACAGGACCCCAGCAGAGTGCAGATAATGTTCACTGGGAAATTTATAGTGAAGAATGAAATGAGAGAGAGAGTGTGTGAGAGTGAGAGAGAGTGAGTGAGAGAGAGAGAAGAAGAAGAAGAAACAGAAACAGGAATTGTGTGTGTGTATGTGTGTGTGTGTGTGTGTGTGTGTGTGTGTATGTGTGTGTGTGTTACTAATCCCCCCTTTATCGCTCATTCCACCTTTTTGGTAGCGTTGTATTTATATATTTATGTTTTTATTCTGATCATACAGTTACCCAGTTTTCCTCACATTGCTCACACTGAATATCACTTTTCCATTGCTTTCACACTTATACATTATTTGCTCTTTCTTGCCCCTATTTCTCGTAGTAAATTTACTACCGTACGCTCAAGATGAAACCGGACTTCAACCTTTTTAAATTTTGTTAACACTTTTATTATATGATATAATTTTGTTTCTTATTTATATACAGTAGTAGGTAATTTTGTTAGGTTATTAATTATTTTGTTTTTATTTATGATGATTATTATGAAGGTTGGTCCTGTCCAGAGTGAGGTTTGGCATCCTCTACCAAACCTTAGCCGTTTCTGGCTTTCTCTTTTCCTGTAGGCTACTACATTTCCTACTTCGGGGGCGGTTGGCTAGGAATCCTCCTCCCCTTGTAAAATTATCCTACTCATCGAGACAGAGAAAGGGGCGAGATAACGAGAAAGTGTCGAACCCTAAGAATATAAACTTTAAGTGTTTTTGTTCAGGCTCTGTCTTGTGTCGGCCACCCCCAGCAATGGGGTATGTGTCTGAGTATATACATACATACATACATTATTATATTTATTATGTTTATTAAATATATATATATATATATATATATATATATATATATATATATATATATATATATATATATATATATATATATATATATATATATATATATATATATATATATTTAGAGAGATAGAGAGAGAGAGAGAGAGAGAGAGAGAGAGAGAGAGTTATTCAAAAGAGGTTTCCATACCTTTAAGGCCGTATACCCCAGATAAAGGTAGGACCATGTTACTCTGTGACCTTTGCGGTGAGACTTCGTTGTTTCCGAGTTATTTCACATATAAACGCTATCAATAGATAAAATGGAAGTATACGGAGTGGACAACGACACTTTTAGATCTACATATGAATATAATTTACAGAGATTATACAAACTACTTTAGGTAAGTTATTTAAAAAAAAAAAAAAAAAATGTAATATTCGGATTATAGTGCTGGCTATAGTGATTCTTACAGTATGTTTTCTCCACCAACCAACTTTACTCCTAAACTCGATTAATGAAATTAACAAACACATGTGGCAGTCCGGGGATTGGAACCCAGGACGCTCACAGGGATTATTCCAACATGTGTAGAAGAGAAACGCTGTGTTATGCAGATTAATTATTCAGTCTTATCAAGTTTGATGCTGCATCTCGATACTTATAAACAATAGTAGTCGTGATACCTTAGTAAGCAAAACTGTGTGAAATATAGAGCAGAAATATTGCTTCAGAATGTATTCCCTTCCACAATTGTTTTCATTAATCTATTGGTAACTACTACTGTAAGTCTGCAAAAACTACGAAAGAGCGAACAGTAATCTTGAGGGTCTTAAAGTGATATGGTCTCAATTTTGTCAGGCGAATGTGGCCTTAAAGTACGAACACGTATTTGTGTATCACCCTGTATATATATATATATATATATATATATATATATATATATTATATATATAATATATATACCGGTATATATATATATATATATATATATATATATATATATATATATATGTGTGTGTGTGTGTGTGTGTGTGTGTGTGTAAAACAATATGAAGAATAAGTATAATATAACTAAGAAATAAAGCCCTGAGAATACGGTTGAAAGAAGGAGGGATAGGCCGTAGACTTTCCCAGTAAATGTAAAAGTTATGGAGTGGGAATAGCCAGGTAGGGATCACTTTTATACACATGAATAATGCATTTAATATTTTCCTTCCAGTGGGTTCCTTCAGGGGGCGGCTCTTTTGATCTACCTCTTTCTCAGGCTTTTTATTAGCTCTCTCTGACCTCTTTTACGGGTTTTTTTTTTCTTATGGTCTTCCTTTTTTCTAAGCTTCTTAAGGTTCCATAGAAATGTATTGTATTTTTTAACTTTCCTTTATAATATTCTTATAGTTGTTTTTTTATTATTACACCTTTTGTTTATTCTTCCTCCCTCAGATAAGAAAGAAAGTAATGTATATATATATTTTTTTTTTTTTTTTTTTTTTTTTTATTAACATACAAAATCTATATCATGCATTTTAGTCTTCCATGTTGTTTATCATTACCTTTACAACTGTCTTTCATTTTATGGCTAAATCTGTAAACTTACATTTGGTTATTGTATGTTTTCTATGGATTCTCTGATAAATTTATCCATATTTATTTTGATATTATTTTATGTTTTTTTAAAATCTTCGATTAGTAGGCTTGATTTGTTTTATTGATGAAATTTGACTATAAATTATAGATGACTTCTGCTTTTAACATTGAGAAGACACTCGTTACAGACAGTCTACCTTTTGTCTCCTTCATACACATACACATGACTTTCAACTATACCCTGTTTCTTTTCAACTGACGTTAAATTGCAAAGTTCCCATCAAGATTTATCAGTTATTTTGAAGATTTTGTAGTGAAATGTGGTGCTAAGTATATAAACTTGGTCTTGATATGATGCAGAGACATTGTGGTTTCATATATTTCCATTAAGTATCGATAAATTAGCTGCTGAGGTACTCAATTTACCCTCAGATGAAATGAAACAGAGTATAGTAATTTATTGTTATATTGTGTTAACTATTTGTTAAATGTTGATACATTATAATTATTGACGTGACAAGCATACAAATCAATCCAAAAATATGCGGTGGAAACACAAAATAGATATCTATTTTAGCAAGGTTCGTTTTAATTGGAATCTTGCTTAAATTCTATCCCCAAATCAATGTCATATTTATTTACAAAAATATATATCTAAAGTAGAAAAAAGTAGGAAAAGTGAGGATTGGGCCTGAGTATGTGGATAGATAGATAAATAGATAGAAGAAATATATCTACCTTCTACCCTATCTAAAGGTATACCCTCTTTCTTTTCTCAGAGCCTTCCCCTTTTTAAGATTCAAGAGGGAGAGGGAGAGGGAGAGGGAGGCCTGGTATTCAGATGGCTGGGAGATGAGGGTTGATAGCGGCTTAAGGTGGGAAGAAAGGGGATTTTCACGTGTATTGGGGTGATGAAGCGGGTCGGGGAGAGAGACAGAGAGAGAGAGAGAGTGTGTGTGTGTGTGAGTGAGACTGACGTAGAGGCGTATTGGTGCGGTGAGAGTAACTTTACTTACATAACATAATCAAAATATTTAATCTTAAGTAGCCTATCATATCTCAAACGTATTTTACTAAAGTTTACGTGTCAACACAATAATTTGACCCACTACCACACAGGATATCGCCTTATTAGCGTGACTTTTACTATCTTTATCCAGTGACTCAGCTAAGATCATAGCATCATCAGAAACGTCCAGGTCTGTGATCATGACATTATCGACAGATATCCCATAATTACGTGGTCCAAATGTCCAGCCCTGTCACTAGACACTACATATGTTAAACAGTAGATACGCCAGACCACATCTCCGGACTTCTCCTTAATTCGCAGGGAGGAAGAAAGGTGTCTGTCCACAATACTTGACAAATATATTGACCAATAATCCCCAAGGTAACCCACGAGGATCCAAATGTTCCTATAGTGTCTCACGATACACTGGATCAAAACAATGCATGAGTTGAACTCAGACATCAAGGAGTTCCTCTTGAGATTCAAGACGGCATTCTACGAGGACATGGAGTGCTAGAATCCGGTCAACTATTGATTTCTTGGACGAGAAACCAGGCCTTTGACCTGCTGATCTTGAACTAGCATCAACAACATAGGATTGAAAACCCTTGCCTGGGACACTGAGCACTGTAATACCACGGTGGTTTTTTGACGTTTAGTCGATCCCCTTGCCAATTCTAGATAAGGATGGCTACTGCCTTCCGCCCTTCCCTCCATTCAGCCTAGCCACAACATCTACAACCTCTCTTACTTCCTCAATGATGGGCGGGTCTTCACTAGTTGCTTGATCTGACAGATGGCTGATCATTTACAGGTTGAAGTTGTCTGCCGAGGGGATTTAATAGTATATGATCTAATGATAGCCAAGATATTATTCAGAAATGCTGCATTATACTGTGGATTACTGAAAAGGGTAAAATTCTCTGGGCAACGATAATAAAAGCAAAAGAGGAAAATAGAATGAAGACTGGTCCTCATAAAAATCGCTGGGAGGGTATTTGTGTTCTCTATACCCCCTCAGTACGATGATTCCAGTCTATATTATATTCTGGCTATCATTAGACGATTTTATTCTACTTTTGAAAGGATACAAGATAATCAGACAGTCAATTGAGATACTGCTAGGCTCTTGTTCCTCGAGCTGCTTCCTAATCTGAATAAATTGTCGAATGCTAGCTTGAATAAGATGTAAATGGCCGAATAAAAGAACACTCATTCACTGGACCACGAAAATAAAATCGAAAGAGAAAAATGGAATGAAGACTTACCCCTTGATTCCTAGACGTCCTTCCTAAGCTACATAATATCGTCTAAAAATGGCTCAAAATATCTGGACCACATAAATTCGAAAGAGGAAAAAGGAATGAAGACTGGGTCCCCATAAAATCGTTCATCGCTGGGAGGGCATTTATTTCCCCTTAATCCTGACGACTTCCTCCCCTGTCATCACTTTTTACCTCTACTTCCTTTCTCTGTTAACCCTATTTTTTATTTCTATGTGAATGAAGGAGACAAAAGGAAAAGCTGCCTGTAACAAGTGTCTCCCCTAAATTGAAAGAGTGACAGAGTTTTAATCAAGGTACGTTAGTGTAAAATTGTCTGGACACACGGAGCCTGAAACAGTTTAAGTCATAGGATGAGGGAAGACAGATCGAGGGAGAGAGTTCCAAAGCTTGCTTGTTGAGTAGAAGAAAACGGAATATCGGTTCAATCTTGGGTTTGAGAGTTGGACAGAATAGGTGTGGGATTGTGTTGAAAGACAGGTCCCTCCCCCCTCCCCCTTTCGCGAGGGAGGGGGTATACACTGTGAGAGCTCTGAAGAAAATCGACAATTGTTATAGCGGTAGAAGAATGAGAGAGATGCAACACTGCAGCGTGTAGACTGTAGAGAGAGATTGTTGGGAATTAGTGAAAGGAGGCGAGTTGATGAGACGAAATGATTTTGACTCTACCCTTTCGAGAAGTGCGGTATGGGGTGAGCCTCCCCACACTAGTAGGAGGCTGTATGCATCAGCCGAACATGGCAGTACTCCCGTGGAGTGCTACAGGCGGCTGTGAAGGACAGATGGTACTCCTGTTTCACCACCTGGCCTCCCTTGCTGATCATATCCGTGCCTCACCAATATTGAGTGCAACCCAAGTCTGCCCTCCAATACACCTCTTTCTATCAGTACATATACCATAAACACATTACATACTACACTACCTTTTCAAAAACCCGTCAAAATGCTTTGGACCACTACCGCCCACTCTTACTATCAATGTCTGCAACATTCGTGGCCTTTCCTCTAACTTCCACTCTGTGGAACACCACCCCTCCTCCGCCAACCCTGATCTTCTCTTTCTCACCGAAACCCAGTTGTTTGGAACTACTGACAGCAAACCCTTCTCTGTATCCTCCTACTATCTCTATCCTCAGTTTCAAGCCAAAGGGTATTTGTGCTCAACAATCTTAGTTTCTCTCGTGTTCCAAAATTTGATGGTTGAAACTTAAGACGGTTCTGAACCACTCCTTTACTTTGGTGATAATAAGACGCTTCACTCCATTCATGTGTCGAGTTATTTTCTGGGCGAGCGATAGCGAACCTGTAACTTAGAAGAAATCGGAAATTTTGCTATCGAAAATGTATATATTTAGCTTGAAAAGGGTCTGGGTAAACAAAGACAAAAATACTGGCTCTGATCGTCCTCTACCCACACTACCAAAGTTATGTATTTTTGACCACTCCCTATTAACCCTTTCACGCTCATATGACGCAGAGGTTGGCAGATTAGCAATAAGAAATAGAGTTCTCTTACTCTTATAATTACCTCTCCAAAATTAGTGTTCTGCCCACAGCTAACTCAAAGACAACTGCAGAGGTTGAAGTAACTAAACTAAAGGTTTCTAAATACCCCTGATGGTAACAAAGGCTTTAAAGTATCCCTAATAGGCTCAACATCGCGTCATATGTCGGAGAGGGTTAAGAACTGATGCTCCTTCGTTACCGCAATTATTATATATCGGCGCGGTGTGATGGACAGTCGTCATTAGTCGGTGATTGGGGCCGGCGTATTTCCTCGTTGGGGAGTCTCGGGATTTCTCCAGATTTCTGTTAGCGATTTCCCCCGAGAGGAACCGGCCTTCGGCCCAGGCATTTCCTGCCGAATAATGCACAAATTCATCTCCAAGGGGGGTATTGGAGGTATTATTATATATATATATATATATTAATAAATATAACTCTTCTCATATTATCGTCTCCTCTTCCTGCTTCTCGACTGTTATCATTATTGTTGTTTCCCTTGCTCATTGTTTACCTTCTCTCCAGCTGTCTATTGATTTCCATCTGTATTATGTCATCATGCGTTATTTTGGCTACGTTCATTTATTTGTTTTTCCTCACCCCATTTTCTGTGCAGAGCAATACATTCTGACTAGGAAGTAATTAGCCCCTAGAAACATTCAAATATGCGAGAAATATATAATATTAATATATATAAATCCTTGACACACACTGCTTTAAAAATGGTCGGTATATTATATTTCAACATTAATGTAAGGAAAAAATATTCGTACCGTACTTTTCTTGAAATAATAAAATTAATTAAAATGTTTCGAGCCATGTTTGTTACCTTTCTAATAGGGGACGAATACACGTTGCAGATTCATACAGTTATACATATGTTTAACCCCTTCTGTACCGGCGACGTCTTTTGTATTTGATTTCAGCTACATTTAGACGATTTTATGAAGCATGGGAAGGATATATGGTAGCTAGAAGGATTACTATTGAGATAGTCTGTATTCTATTAACGGGTAGATATCCTTCCTAAGCTGAATAAAACCATCTTATAGTTGCCAGAATATAATGAAAAGTACACCACCGGCACCGAAGGGGTTAATATGTGTATGTAGTATGCATATGTATTTAACCCGTTCAGTACCAGTGACATCCTCTTTATTATATTCTGGCAACTATTAGACAATTTTATTCCGCTTAGGAAGGACGTCTAGCAATCAAAAGGCTACCGACTATCTCAATTAATCCTTTGGCTACCATATATCCTTCCTAAGCTGCATACAATCGTATGAATGTAGCTGAAATAAGATGAAATACACGTCACCGGTACTGAAAGGGATATATATATATATATATATAGTATCAAGTTACAGTATATCTCACAAATACTCGTAAGCAAATATATGTTTAGCTTGGATACTCGTTCTGAATGACGGGGTTTTGAGGTCCGGCTGGGAGTATATAAACATATATATACATATACACAGTATATTCCGTAGTACTGTACACACAAAGGGCATATTGGTCACTTTTCTAGGTTCTCCCTCGGCCCGCCCCTCTCTATTTCCCCCGGGGCCTCACATTTCCGGCGGGAGGGAAGCCATTGTGAAATATGATATGAAAGGGAAGCTGAATGGAAGAGGCGGCCCGGGTATTGTCTATATGGTAGCCGATGGTCGATGTTGGTTGAGGAGGGGTGGTGGAGGGGGGAAGGGTACAGTAGACAGAACTTCAACCTTGTACAGTGTAATGGGAGAGGCAGCCCTGGGTATTGTCTATATGGTAGCCGATGGTCGATGTTGGTTGAGGAGGGGTGGTGGAGGGGGGAAGGGTACAGTAGACAGAACTTCAACCTTGTACAGTGTAATGGGAGAGGCAGCCCTGGGTATTGTCTATATGGTAGCCGATGGTCGATGGTGGTCGGGGAGGGGAGTGTGTATGTGTGTGTGGGTGGGTGGGGGTGGGGGAGGGGAGATGCCAAGATATGAAGGTTGTTACAGTTGAAGTTAATGGTTAGCCCAAGACTGTAAAATTATATACAGTTTATGGAAGCTGATTGGAAGAGGTAGCGCGGGTGTTGTCTATTTGGTATCCGATTGTCTCTGTTGTAGAAGGAATGTTCAGTGGAAACAAACTTCAACCTTGTTCAATGTAATGGAAGAGGCAGCCTGATATATCGTCTAGTTGGTAGCCGATGGTATATATTGTGAAAGGGGGAGATGTGTACAGTAGACAGAACTTCAACCTTGTTCAGTGGAATAGAAGAGGCAGCCTGGGTATCGTCTGTTTGGTAGCCGATGGTCGATGGTGGGGGGGGGTGTACAGTAGACAGAACTTCAACCTTGTACAGTGTAATGTGGGGGAGGTGTACAGTTCCCAAGAGTTCAACCTGGTACAATGTAATGTAAGAGGCAGCCCGGGTATTGTCTATATGGTAGCCGATAGTCGATGGTGGTCGGGGGGGGGGGGGGAGGGGGGAGGGTACAGTAGACAGAACTTCAACCTCGTACAGTGTAGTGTGGGGGAGCTGTACAGTTGCCAAGATTTCAACCTGGTACAACGTAGTGGAAGAGGCAGTCCCGGCATTGTCTGTATGGTAGCCAATGGTCCATATTGTGGAAGGGGAGGATGTGTATAGTTGCCAAGATTTCAACCTTGTACCGTGGAATGGAAGAGACAACCTGATATATCGTCTATTAGGTAGCCGATGGTCTATGTTGTGGAAGGGGTGATGTGTACAGTAGACAAACCTCCAACCATGTACAGTGTAATAGAAGAGGGAGCCCCGGTATTGTCTATATGGTAACCGATGGTCACTGCTGGAGAGCTGTGTGTTTGTTGAGGGGGGGAGGGGGACAGTAGCCAAGATATGAACCTTGTACACTTGGGTGCCATAGTCTCTCGCTCATTTACAAGAATTCGTGGACCCCTGTATTTATCTGTATGTAATTATAACTATCTGGTTTGAGTTTTGGATAGAACATGCTTTTCAATAAATATATATATATAGTTTTGTACTTGATATATAGAAAATTATATTCATACATTCGTTTCCAGGGATAGGTTTCCATAATTAGAAACAGGTGAAGTCCACGAATAATTTTGAGTGGGCTGGAGACTATGGCATCCGAGTGTACCTCACAAGGCATATACAGTATACCCTGTTTTTGTTTGTTTTTTTCAACTAACGGTAAATAGCAAAGTTCCCATCAAGATTTATCGGATATTTTGATGATTGTATAGTGAAATATGGTGCTAATTATATAAACTTGGTCTAAATATGATGCAGAGACATTGTGGTTTCAGATTTTTCCATTAAGTATCGCGAAATTAGCCGCTAAGGGTTTCAATTTATCGTCATATGAAATGAAACAGAGTGTAGTGATTTACCATCCCAAATAATTCAATATATAAAAACAATCCCAAATAATTCAACAATATATAAAAACAAATCACTTCCAAAACTAACCAAGAGGAATGAAGTAGGAGAGGCCAAACAATAAAGAAAAAAGCCGACACCACACTTTTTTCGGGGGAGACCCCAAAAGTTTATTACCATAAGACCAAATTTATGGAGCCTAAATTTATGATGACTCTCTATAACTATTGGTCCCCCGAGCCTCCTTCACGATCTGGGGAGAGAGGGAGGGAGAAAGAAAATTTTAGGCTATTCCTTAAGGGGGTATGGTTCATATTTTGGTCGATTTTTTCATGTATTTATTATTTTTCTAGTTTCCTCCCTAGACCTCCATCAAACTTAAAAATAACAATCCCAGGATCCCTCTGCAAGATATATTTGTACATTTTTCGGTAGAAAAATTCCCGGCCGAAGGCCGATTCCTCCTAAATTACAGGGTCGATTTCGCTCGCCAGGAAAAAATCGACACCTAAATGACACGATAAGTCTAGATACTGACAAAGGAAAATTTATGGAGCCTAAATTTATAATGACTCTATAATCACTGGTCCCCCCGAGCCTCCTTCAAGATCTGGGGGGAGAGAGAGAAAGAAAATATTAGGCCGTTCTTTAAGGGGCTAGTGACTCTTTTTTTAGGTCTATTAATTAATGTATTCATTTACTTTTTACTTTCCTCGCTAGACCTCCATAAAGCTTAGAAAAACACCCCTAGAACCCCCCGCCCCCCCTTCTAGCTAGATTTGTAAAAAAATTGGTAGAACAATTTCCCGGCCGAAGGCCGGTTTCTCCTAAAATTACAGGCTCGCTGTCGTTCACCAGGAAAAAATCAACACCTAAATGGCATAAAAGGTTATAAAGTTGACAATGAAATGGGGCGAAAGGTGTCAAAATCGACTAACTAATGGGCCGAACGTCATAAGATCTCAAAACTAATGATGTTAAACACGAGGAAGAAAGGGGGGAGAGGGAGAGAGGAAGAAAATATTGGGCCATTCTTTAAAACCGGCTTTTCATTTTAGTAATTACCTACTTGCGAGTTTCAAGCTGTAAGGAAGTTGGAGCCGTAAACATCGCTATTAAACAGAACGATCTTCTAGGTTTCAGATGGGTAAAAAGTAAGTTGAATTGAGTTTTAAGTGTTTGTAAATGTACTACGACCGTATTCTAGCTGGTAATTCTGCTAAATATCGATGTCTACAGCTCCAACTTCCTTATAGAATGAAACTAGCAAGTGGTCAATTGCATAAACGCATTTCAAGGCTGGCAATTACTTCCTGTGTATAATTTACAGACAATACGATTTGTGTAGGGTATTTACAAAAGATTCCTTCTCCCTCATGTTTATCCCAATTAGTTTTAATGTTTTAAGCATTTATCCCATTACTTTGGGGGATTTAAAACCTTTCGTGCTATTTAGGTGTCGATTTTTTCCTGACGAGCGATAGCGAGCCTACAATTAAGGAGGGATCGGCTTTATGTCGTGGCATTTTCCTATCGAAAAAGCACAAATTTATCTCGATTGCTGGCTTTTCGGGTATTTTTGTAAGCTTGATGGAAATCTAGGGAGAAAAAACATAATAAATAAATAAATAAATAATCAATTAAATTAAAATCTCCCTTAAGTTGAGGTATGTGTAACTCAATATGTAATCAATAGAAATTATAACTATTATAATATTACATATTGTGTAGTACTGGAATTTGTATATATCCTCCTAGCCCAAAAATAACTGAAAAATAGACCATAGTGACAAAGAAGCAAGTACAATAATATACCATTTATGTTTATTCATTAATTTATTTATTTATATATTTATTTCTGATTAGCTCCCATAGAAGAATTTTGACATCCCTTGTCATCATCTGTGCGTTGTTTGGGGATTTTCTTATATAAGCTAGAAATCATTCGTTATTCTATAAATATTTAAAATATTTCCAAATATCCCCTAAGATTACCAATACAAAACAAAACACAAACCTTATTTGAATTTCGTTTTTTTAAATTGGCTAAGATGAAGTATATATGATTGGAAAAGTGGCCGCATTATATTATGTCCATGTATAAGATCATGGAGAGGAACTGAATTTAGGTACCGTACATCTCACACTGCATAAAATCGTCAAATGAAATCCAGAAGAAAATGATAAAGAAGTTAAAAATAAAGAAACTCTAAACAATATTTCCTTCTTTCCACAGGTAAATGGCTTTTGGAAGTGTTTCTACTGCGCTCCTCCCGTTGGTATGGTTTGGTCGGGGCCTTTAAGGTAAGTGGGAGAGAGAGAGAGAGAGTGTGTCTGTGTGTATATGTGTGTGTGTGTTTGTGTGTGTGTGTGTGTTTGTGTGTGTGTGTGTATGTGTGTGTGTGTGGAGGGAGACAGAGAAAGATTATGACAATACTAATGATGATGATGATGGTGAGGATAATGTTGATGAAAAGAACACGAAGAACAAGAACAAGAAGAACAAGAATAATGAGAAGAAGAAGAAGAAGAAGAAGAAGAAGAAGAAGAAGAGGGCGAAAGAGTATAAAGAAGGAGGATCGTTATGTAGAAAATGACATCGTTAATTTAAATGAGATATTTGATGTCCCCTACTAGTAACTGGCAAACTCCAAGCTTAACATACTTTAACTTGATCTCATGTGAGTGTTTTTTATTTATATATTTATTATATTTGTATGGTTTTTTTTTTTTTTTTTTTTTTTTTTTTCTCTTTTTATGTTTTATGTTTTGCAATTTAATCAATGATCTGTTTGGGGTGAAAGAAGCTTAACATATTATGAGCTATGCTGCCAAGTATTAATTTTAATATGTATCTCTTTTGTGATGAAAAATGCTTAACAACAACAAGCTATGCTGACAAGTATTTAGTTATATGTTATTATATTTATCAGCTATTCCTAGTAATAGTATTTATAGAAAGGAACACATAGACAAGTAAGGAAGAAATATTTGAAATGATAGAATAAACCCAAGATATTTTAAGAGCACATTGAAAACTGGTTTGTTTAAGCCAGTGTTTCAAAAAAAAAAATCCGTATATATTGTAGAGGCGAAGTAAATATTAGGAGGAAATTAATATGTGACGAGGTGGGATGATGGAGGGGAGCTGAGGTTGGCAATGTGGGGGGGAGGGGGGGGGGAGGAGGAGGAGGAGGAGGAAGAAGAAATGAAGTAGGAGATGGAAGAAGGGAAGTAGGAGAAGAGGGAAGGAATATGAGGTGCAATGGAAAGAGGAGGAGAAATAGAGAGAACAGGTGGAGAAGAAGAAGAAGGAGGAGGAAGGGAAGAAGGAGGCAGGGAAGAATGGGAAGGAAGATAAAGTGCAATGGAAAGAAGAGGAGGAGGGGGAGTAGAAAAAACAGGTGGAGAAGAAGAAGAAGAAGAAGAAGAGTGGGAGAATTGAAGTGAAAGGAAGAAGAGGGAGAGCAGTAAAAGGAAAAACAAGAGAAGGAGGAAGAAGAGGAGGAGAAAGGAAGAGGAGGAGGAGGAGAAGGGGGAGGACTAAAAGAATACGTGGGAAGGTGGTATGATGGAGGTGAGCTGAGGTTGGCAATCTGTGGGGAAGAGCAAATATATATATAAGAGGAAGAAGAAGAAGAAGAAGAAGAAGAAGAAGAAGAAGAAGAAGAAGAAGAAGAAGAAGAAGAAGTGTAAACACAAAAGGTGTCGGAAGTGGTGAAGGGGAGAAGGACAAGTAATCAGAGAGGAAGGAAGAAAAAGGAAAGAAGGAGGGGGGATCAGAAAGAAACATACAGAGAAAAAGAGTGAAGATAAAAAGGGAGGAAGAAACATACCCAGGAGAGAGAGAGAGAGAGAGAGAGAGAGAGAGAGAGAGAGAGAGAGAGAGAGAGAGAGAGAGAGAGAAAGAGAGAAAGAGAAAGAGAGATCATAAAGAGATACACGTAAGGAAGGGGTAAAGATAAAAAGGGAGGAGGAAGCAGAGAGAGAGAGAATATGTCACAATTCCTCTCTCTCCTCTCCTCTCCATTGTCCTAGTAAAAGCCGGTATCACACGAGCGCTTTTTCCTTCAACATTTATCCACAACACTGGTCTGACAGCTTATGAGATCCACAATTGAAATATTTCGGTTACGTAAATTCATCTCTCATCAGTCTAGTTTTCGATACCAGTGCAACATATTCCAGAAATGTTGTCAGATTTTTTTTGATTATCGAATGTTGACTAAAAAAGCTCTCGTGTGATACTGCCTGCTCATTCTAAGTAACACTCTAAACCACCACTCACACACACACACACACACACACACACACACACACACACACACACACACACACACACACACACACACACACACACACACACACACACACACACACACACACACACACACACACACACACACACACACAGCTATTCTTTAAGGGAGGAGGGTTGGTTTTTCTGGACCCCCTTCTCCCTCATGTTTAGCCCCATTAGTCTTGATATATTAATATGATCGGCCCATTAGTTTGGCAATCTTATGACCTTTCGCTCCTATTCTTTGTCAATATTAAGACCTTTCGTGCCATTTAGGTATCGATTTTGTTTCCTGGCGATCGATCTGTAGCGAGCCTGTAATTTAGGGAGAACCGGCCCTCGGCTGGGACAATTTCCTTCCGAAAAATATACAAATATATCTGGGGATGATTTTTAAGATAGACAGACGGACAGACATATAGATAGATAGCTAGATAGATAGATAGAAAGATAGATAGATAGATAGACAGACAGACAGACAGACAGACAGACAGACAGACAGACAGACAGACAGACAGACATATAGATAGATAGATAGATAGATAGATAGACAGACAGACATACATGCAGACATACAGACAGACAGACAGACAGACAGATAGATATATAAGTACATACATACATACATACATAAACAATACACCCCTCTTATTGTAATGGGACTTGGTATTTCATTGTCACGTTAACTACAGTATGTGCCGTGTTATTGGCTGGGGTACAGTGCTGAAAAAACAAATGAGTGGGTGGAGTGAGTTAAGGTGATAGATAGATAGATAAATAGGTAGATAGGTAGATACATAGATGAAGGGATAGATAGATAGATAGATAGATAGACAGGCTGATAAGTACATAAACACATAAACAATGAACCCCATTTATTGTGATGGGTCTTGGTATTTCAGTGTTGCGTTAACTGTGTGCAATGAGTTAAGGGGAGATATCCACTTGAGGGATTTTTTTCTTGACTCCTTTCTCCTTCATGTTTAGCCCCATTGTTTTCCTAATGTTAAGACGTTCGCCCCATTATTTTGACGATTTTAAGAACTTTCAACCCATTTCTGTCAATTTTAAGACCTTTCGTGCCATTTAGGTGTCGATTTTATCCTGGCGAGCGATAGCGAGCCTGTAATTTAAGAGGAACCGGCTTTCAGCCGGGACATTTTTCTACCGAAAAATGTACAAATTTATCTTGAAAGGGGCTCAAGGGGGTGTAATCTTAAGCTTGAAGGATATCTACGGACCAAACTAAAAACCTCCCCTTAAGGCGATAGATAGATAGATATAAAGAAAGAGAGAGAGAGATAGATAGATAGATAGATAGATAGATAGATAGATAGATAAATAGAGAGACAGACAGACAGACAGATAGATAGATAAGTACATGCATACATACACACATACATCCCTCTTATTGTAATGGTCCTTGGTATTTCAATGTCACGTTAATTGTGTGCCGTGAGTTAAGGCGATACATACATACATACATACATACATACATACATACATGCATCCCTCTTATTGTAATGGGCCTTGGTATTTCAATGTCACGTTAATTGTCTGTGTCGTGTTATTGGCTGGGGTACAATGCTGGAAAACCAAATGAGTGGGTGGAGTGAGTTAAGGAAGTAGATAGATAGATAGATAGAGGGATAGATATATAGACACACATATACAGAGATAAATATATAGAAAGATAGATAGATTGATAGAAAAGAGGAGTTACACAGAATGTTAGTATCTCGAAGTCCTTGCGGTCCAATTTGGTGATTGTAATCTAGATGAAATTTGATAGACTAATTAGTGCAGTACACTTACTGCAGAATGTGTAGAATACTATCTACCCTCCTCTTTAATTGTTTCATTGAAGAACTATTTGCAATTTCATTAGGGAGATTGTTTCAGGTAAAATAGATGACACAATATATTTTAGAACGTGTCCACATATACAAACACTGAACCTTCTCAGCGCAAACATTTAACCATTTCTTAATATAAACCACGTCAAACCTATTAAATATTTCACAGACTCCATTAAGTTAACTTCATAGTCAACGAGTTTCCAACTAGAAGAGTTAGAGAGTTCTTAACTAGTCCGCATAACTCAGTCTTCTAATAGATGGAATAAGCTTTGTAGCACTAGCTCAGATTCTCACTATAGTCTGTTTCTTTTCAATTGACGGTAAAATGCAAAGTTCCCATCAAGATTTCCCAGTTATTTTGAAGATTTTGGAGTGAACTATGGTGCTAATTATATACATTCGGTCTAAACATGATGCAGAGACATACAGTAGATAGAAGTTTTTTATTTTTTCCATTAAGTATCGATAAATCAGCTGCTAAGGAATTCAATTTATCGTCAGCCGAAAAGCAACAGAGTATAGTCGCGCCATGTTTTTCTGAGTGTTGGAGACCAGCAATGAGCAACTTAATCTAAATGGGGTCGTCTTACAGCATTGTAGAAATAATTGAATGTAATAAAATGGAGAGAGGGAGTACGTTACTTGGTATTTCGTTTGTCTTATGCATATAACGTTTATGCAGTATACATGAAAGGCAGGGAATCATATAATGACAAAATTATGATATATAAACACTTTCTTATTACCCTGTTGAAAAGCGACATTGAGTTTATTCAATGTAGCATTCATATTAATAATGATCCATACATTAATTGCCATAACATACAGTATTACAACAATGACGGAACCATTTGCATGGGAAAGATGATAATGAATTATCTTAATGTTGAATTCTTGTAGCCCAATGTAGTAGTTTGCCTTAATTAAGGTAGATTGCATCACTTGAGCCACGTCATCAAATCCGCACCAAATCCAGTTCCAATGAAGGTATCCACCCCTCACTGCCCATCACTTAAGACAGTATCTGGCGGCCTTTTGTTCAGGCCGGCCGGGTTATTTTGTGTAACTAAGTTCTAACCATTCCTACTTATTGCATCACTGTTTAGTCTGAGTTATCTGACCGCCTATACATTTCACTACTCTAAACAAGCACACCGCACTTCTCTCAGGCAGCTTTGCCTTTTGTCTCCTTCATACACATAGAACAAAATAGCTGATGGTAAATTAAATTCCTTAGCAGGTGATTTATCGATGCTTTAATGCAAAAATATGAAACTACCATGTCTCTATCTTATTTATGCCCAGTTTTACTAATTAACACCATATTTAAACTACCATGTCTCTATCTTATTTATGCCCAGTTTTACCAATTAACACCATATTTAAACTACCATGTCTCTATCTTATTTATGCCCAGTTTTACCAATTAACACCATATTTAAACTACCATGTCTCTATCTTATTTATGCCCAGTTTACCAATTAACACCATATTTAAACTACCATGTCTCTATCTTATTTATGCCCAGTTTTACCAATTAACACCATATTTAAACTACCATGTATCTATCTTATTTATGCCCAGTTTTACTAATTAACACCATATTTAAACTACCATGTCTCTATCTTATTTATGCCCAGTTTTACTAATTAACACCATATTTCACTAAACAAAACAAAATCGAAGTAAGAAATAAATCTACCGTCACCTGGAAAAGAACACCAACAGATTTTACAATAGGTACTGCCAAAAATATGTAGTGCGGTGAACCATAATGTTTACTTATTATATGGCTGTTATTGTATCCAAGATACTTCAGAACTTTGCACTAAAAGGTCAACACATTGGGATGAGTGTACACTGTTCTTATAATTAGGAGTTGTGAATGTACGATTATACCATGTTCATTATAGATAGGCCAGAAATCCCGATCTCAACCACCCATAACTCAAGAAGGACTTGGGTAATCGAGTGTTGTTTGCTATCAATTGGGAAGAGTCAGCCAGGGAGTAGGTGTGGGGATTTACAGCATATTTTCTCAAGCCCTTTTAGAGTTACAGAGGATAGAGGTCACGATATTTGGCCTACCCATATTGATCAGGGTATAGTCAGAACCGGGTTACCTTAAACTAACTTGCACCCTATTGTTGAAGCCATCTCAAGAGAAAGACAAGGGAAGAGGTGTGTGGGTGATGGCCTTCTTCGTATATAGAATAACACTTATATTAAGGGGAGGTATTTAGTTTGTTCCCTAGACCTCTATCAAGCTTAAAATTGCACCCCCTTGAGTCCCTTTCAAGATAAATTTGTACATTTTTCGGTAGAAAAATGTCCCGGCCGAAGGCCGATTCCTCTTAAATTACAGGCTCGCTATCGCTCGCCAGGATAAAATCGACACCTGAATTGCACGAAAGGTCTTAATATGGGGCGAAAGTTCTTAAAATCGCTAAACTAATAGGGAAAACGTTTTATAATATCAAAAGCAATGGGGCTAAACATGAGGGAGAAAGAGGTCAAGAAAAAAATCCCTCAAGTGGAGATCTCCCCTTAAGGGGAGGGATTTAGTTTGTTCCCTAGACCTTTATCATGCTTAAGGGGGATGAGCGCATTTATTTGCTTGTTTATTAATCTTTCTATATATATTTTTTTTTAATTTCCTCCCTAGACCTTCATCAAGCTAAACAAAATTAAACACCCCCCAAGACCGTCATTCAAGATAAATTTGTACAATTTTCAATGGAAAAAGGTCCCGGCCGAATTTAAATGACAGGTTCGCTATCGCTCGTCAGGAAAAAATTGACACCTAAATAACATGAAAGGTCTTAATATTGACAAAGTAATGGTGCGTGTAACAAGTGTCTCCCCCGAAGTTGCAAGAGGTTATATAGACCAGGTTGACTAATATAGATGGTGCCATTATGTACTCAGGGTCAGAAATAGGTTGCCTTTATCAAACTCGCAGCCTTTTGTTCTAGCCGTCTCAAGAGGAGGAGGAGGGGGAGGGGCAGTAGTGGTCGTCTTCAGGTAATTGGGGGGCGGCGATCCCTTCCTGAAGATAATGTTAATTAAAACTGGTGTGAGGGCGGCAGTAAACCCCCCCTTCATGGCCCACAGGGGAGAGAGAAAGTGGTGGTGGTGGGGGGGGGGGCCGCTGGGGGGAGACAGAGAGGGAGGTGGCCCAGGGGAGACAAAGAAGGGGAGAGGGGGAGTGGGGGGGGGGAGGGGAGAACACTGCCCCATCTTCTGGCTCGTGAAAAATATATCGCCGCGAAATGGCCTCGTGGGTTCGGCGAGATTGAGAGTATGGGTGGTGGGGGTGTCATGGGAGGGGGGAGGGGGATTGAGGGTATGGTAGGTGATGGAGATTGGGGATCGTGGGGGTGGAGATGGAGTGTGTAAGGGAGATTAAAGGTATGGTAGGTGGTGGAGATTGAGGGTGATATGGGTGGAGATGGAGTTGGAGTGTGTGGGGGTTGATTAAATATATGGTGGGGTGGAGGTTGGGGGATGATGGAGGTGGAGATGGGGTGTGTTGGGGTGTAGAGTAAGATTGTAGGGTGGTGGAGTTGGGGTTGGGGTTGGTAGTGAGTGTAGAGGAAAATGGTGGTGGTGAGGATTAGGGATGAGCGGGGGTGAAAATGGGGTGTGTGGTGGTGGAGAGGGAGATTACAGGTATAGTGGTGGTGGAGATTGAGGATGATAGAGGTGTAGAGGGAGATTGAAGATAAGGTGGGGTGGTGGTGGTGGGGGAAGATAAGCTGGATGGTATGATGGGAGTGGAAATTGAAGGTGGATGTTTATATGTCAGACAGCTTTACACCGTGAAGTCATTGTAAGGGGTTAAGCCCCCCCCCCCCCTCCCCTACACACACACACACACACACATACTCACTCTCTCTCTCTCTCTCTCTCTCTCTCTCTCTCTCTCTCTCTCTCTCTCTCTCTCTCTCTCAAAGATTCAAAACTTCGAATGCGTGTAGCATTATTACTCCTCACGATTGTACAGTTGAACATGTAAAAATTGTTCCTCTCCGTGATCTTATACATGGAAATATACTGTGCCTGATTGAATTACGAGTGTAGTTTCTTATGCGACCTGGGCGACCTAGATGTGTGTGAATGTGTGTCTTATTTGTGTGTGTTTTGTGTTGTGTTGTCCTTGTTCGGGCTCTGTCCCGAGTCGGCCACCCCCAGCTAAAAAAAAAAAAATAATAATAATAATAATAGTAGAAAACGATATATATATATAATAACATGGGGTATGTGCCTGAGTAGATAGATAGATAGATAGATAGGTAGATAGACATAGTTTCTTATGCAGGGGTGTATGAAGCTCTTCCCACTCAAACCTCTCGATATTCTCTTACCCTCCAGCCCTCAAGCTTATTACTCATAACCCTTCAGGGAGGAAGGGGGCATTGTTTGGTAGATTTATTCCTGTATTTATTATTGTTTTAGTTTCCTCCCCAGACCTCTATCAGACTTGAAAAAAACATCCCCAATATCCCGCTTTTAGATGAATATGTACATTTTTTTCCGTAGAAAAATGTACCGGCCAATAGACTGGTTCCTCCTGAATTACAGGCTCGCTATCGCTCGCCAGGAAAACTCGACACCTAAATAGCACGAAAGGTCTTAATATCGACGAAGAAATGGGGTGAAAGGTCTTAAAATTGCCAAACTAATGGTCCGAACGTCTTATAATCTAAACATTAATGGGGCTAAGCATGAAGGAGAAAGGGGGCCATAAAAAGCAACCATCCCCCCTTAAGAATGGCACTCTAACCGCTAAGGCACCATCAATAATAATGGCACTATAACTGGTTAGGCACTGGGTATAAGAGTGCCACTAATACGAAGAAGGCACCATATTTAAGAATGGCACTATAACCGCTAAGGCACCATCAATAATAATGGCACCTGAACAGGTAAGGCACTGGGTATAAGAGTGCCAGTAATACGGGTAAGGCACTGGGTATAAGAGTGCCAGTAATTCGGGTAAGGCACTGGGTATAAGAGTGCCAGTAATTCGGGTAAGGCACTGGGTATAAGAGTGCCAGTAATTCGGGTAAGGCACTGGGTATAAGAGTGCCAGTAATTCGGGTAAGGCACTGGGTATAAGAGTGCCAGTAATTCGGGTAAGGCACTGTGGGTATAAGAGTGCCAGTAATTCGGGTAAGGCACTGGGTATAAGAGTGCCAGTAATTCGGGTAAGGCACTGGGTATAAGAGTGCCAGTAATTCGGGTAAGGCACTGGGTATAAGAGTGCCAGTAATTCGGGTAAGGCACTGTGGGTATAAGAGTGCCAGTAATTCGGGTAAGGCACTGAGTATAAGAGTGCCAGTAATTCGGGTAAGGCACTGGGTATAAGAGTGCCAGTAATTCGGGTAAGGCACTGGGTATAAGAGTGCCAGTAATTCGGGTAAGGCACTGTATATCATAGAGTGCCAGTAATTCGGGTAAGGCACTGGGTATAAGAGTGCCAGTAATACGGGTAAGGCACTGGGTATAAGAGTGCCAGTAATTCGGGTAAGGCACTGGGTATAAGAGTGCCAGTAATTCGGGTAAGGCACTGTGTATTAAGGGAAAGGTGTTTAGTTTCCTTCCCTTTGAGATAAATTTGTATATTTTTCGTTAGAAAAAAATATTCCGGCAGAAGGCCGATCCCTCCTATGTTGCAGGCTCGCTATCGCTCGCCAGGGAAAAATCAACACCTGAGTGGCACGAAAAGTCTTAAAATTGGCAAAAAATGTGGCGAACGTCTTAAATTTTCAATACTAATGGGGCTAAAGGAGAAAGGGGTCCAGAAAAAGAACACCCCCTCAAGTGAACACCTCCCCTAAAGAGAGCACTATAACTGGAAGACACTTAATATATTTATCGAAGGATGTGTTTTATTCCCCCACACCCACTGTATTTACCCCTTGATGATTATGACGCGTTTTGGCAGTTTATCCTGGCTATCAGTAGACGAATTTATACAGCTTAGGAAGGATGGCTAGGAATCAGAGGGTAAATACTCAAATTTCAATTAACGCTTTGGCTCCCACAAGCTCCTCCTAAGCTGAATGCAAAGGTGTAATAATAACAGCCAGAATAAACTATATATCTCCAAACGCGTCATGGTCTTCAAAGGGTTAAGACGACGCCGTAACCGGAAGACGCTGTATATAAGTCGATGGGTGTGTTTTAGCGCCCCCTCCCCCCTCCCACCCCCACCCCCTCTCACCCCAGGTCTCACGAGGCCCCTCAAACTTAATCGCCCTCGTTGTGATAGGGAATCTCGGACGCAGGGTGACATTATGAGTTGGGGTGGGGGAGGGTATTGGGAGTTGGGGAGGGGAGGGGTGGGATTGGGGAGTTGGGGAGTGGGGGGATGGGAACTAGGTGGGAGAGAACAAAGGAAAAGGGGGGAGGTTAGGAGGCGTGGGGAGATGGTTAGGGGTAGTAAGGTGTATGGTTTGGAATATTGTAGATGTTGGAGTGCAAGTAGACGAGGTGTGTGTGAATGGCAGTGGGGTTTGCAATAAGGGTAAAGGACAGGAGGGGTGGTAAGGAGTGGGGTGTGGAAGGATGGAGAGGTATATGGGCGTAAGAATGGACTGATGGGCGTGAATGGCAGTGGGGTTTGTAATAAGGGGTTAGGGGAGGAGGGAGGGGTAAGGAGTGGGGTGTGGGAGGATGGAGAGGTATATGGGCGTAAGAATGGACTGATGGGCGTGAATGGCAGTGGGGTTTGCAATAAGGGGTTAGGGGAGGAGGGAGGGGTAAGGAGTGGGGTGTGGAAGGATGGAGAGGTATATGGGCGTGAGAATGGACTGATGGGCGTGAATGCCAGTGGGGTTTGCAATAAAGGGTTAGGGGAGGAGGGAGGGGTAAGGAGTGGGGTGTGGGAGGATGGAGAGGTATATGGGCGTAAGAATGGACTGATGGGCGTGAATGGCAGTGGGGTTTGCAATAAGGGGTTAGGGGAGGAGGGAGGGGTAAGGAGTGGGGTGTGGAAGGATGGAGAGGTGTATGGGCGTGAGAATGGACTGATGGGCGTGAATGGCAGTGGGGTTTGCAATAAGGGTAAGGAGAGAAGTATAGTTCTTTCATTATAAGTAGGGCAAAACTCTTAAGGGAGCCTACCTCGCTTTTTTTCTTTTTCTCTCCCTCTCTCTTTGGCTTGTATCCATTCGGCCCCATTCAGCCTACTGTTTTAAGACGTTTACCCCCTTTCAGGTATCAATATGTTCCTGGCGAGCGGTAACGAGCCAGCATATATATATTTTTGTTTTGACAGCAAGCTAAATTTGTACATTTTTCAATAGAAAGATTTCTCCAGCGAAGCCGGATTTCTCCATACAATGCTGGCTCGCTATCGCTCGCCAGGAAGAAATCGACACCTGGATGGGGATAAACGTCTTAAAACAGTTGGCTGAATAGGGCCGAATGGCTACAAGCCAGGGAAAGAGAGAAAAGGAGAGAAAGATAAAAAAAAAACAGTTGACACCCCCTTAATTAACTACTAACCTCAATAACTCAGAAACGACTAGAGTAAGCAAGCTAACATTTATACCATTTAGGAGGAGTAAACCATGGCAAAGGAGTGGCCATTTACAGCCCATTGGCTCTAGCCCATTTTGAGTTACAGAGGATAGGAGTTACAATTTCTGGCCTACCTATAATGAAAGGAGTATAGGATAGGATGGACAATAAGGGTGTAGTAGAGAGGAGAGGGGTAACCGAATGTGGTGTGGGGATGTGGTGGGTAGGACAACTCAACCAGCAAACCCTCTCAACCAGTAGATCTGCGACTCGCCAAACACTCTTTCATCAATAATGTTATGCACTGAACTATCCAACTCTGTGCATCCTATTAAGGGGAGATTTCCACTTGAGGGACTTTTTTCTTGACCCCTTTCTCCTTCATGTCTAGCCCCATTGCTTTTGAGATTTTAACACGTTCGCCCCATTAGCTTGGCGATTTTAAGAACTTTCGCCCCATTTATGTCAATGTTAAGACCTTTCGTGCCATATAGGTGTCAATCTTTTCCTGGCGAGCGATAGCGAGCCTGTAATTTAAGAGGAACCGGCCTTCGGCCTGGACATTTTTCTACCGAAAATTGTACAAATTTATCTTGAAAGGGGTCAAGGGGGTGTAATTTTAAGCTTGATGGAGGTCTAGGGAACAAACTAAAAACCTCCCCTTAACGCCAAGTTCTCATAATTGACAGCTTATATCTCTTCATGATATTCGAGTACCGGTAAATAAGATGAGGACATGACAATTGACCACTTGCGAGTTTCGTTCTATAAGGAAGTTGAAGCTGTATGGATCGATATTAAGCAGAATTCTGAGCTAAAATACGGTTGTAATATAGTTATACATAAATAAAACCCAACTCAACATACTCTACATCCATCAGAAACCTACATCACTATTGCATTGGGGTTGAATATCGATGTTTGCAGCTCCAACTTCCTTATAGCCCGAAACTCGCAAGTAGTCAATTTACCCACAGCTGAGATGAAACGATCTATAGGTACTCAATACTTAGGGGTTATGGGTAATGGCAAGGGACACTCGTGAGGCTTGCATGGGGAAAGCTTAAGGGCAGATCTCCACTTGAGGGATTTTTTTCTTGACCCCTTTCTCCCTCATGTTTAGCCCCATTGCTTTTGATATTATAAAACGTTTGCCCCATTAGTTTAGCGATTTTAAGAACTTTCACCCCATATTAAGACCTTTCGTGCAATTCAGGTGTCGATTTTATCCTGGCGAGCGATAGCGAGCCTGTAATTTAAGAGGAACCGGCTTTCAGCCGGGAAATTTTTCTACCGAAAAATGTACAAATTTATCTTGAAAGGGGGTCTAGGGGGTGTAAATTTAAGATTGATGGAATTCTAGGGAACGAACTGAAAACCTCCCCTTAACCATACATAACTACGTTCTGGAGGGGAGGCATTTATATTTGTGTTTATTATTTGTTTTTACCCACCTTCTCCTCCATATTTAGCCCCTTTCGGTATGAGATTTGATGATGTCCACCCCATTTGCTTGGCGAAGTTACGATATATTAGAGAGGGGTTTGGGGGATGGGGAAAGAAAGCGTGAGTGTGTGTGTGGGGGGTTCCAGGGAGGGGGGAAGGGAGGTGGGGGGGGGGGGGGGAGTTACAGCCGGTAGGAAAGAAAGCCAGAACGGAATGAGGTGGGCTGACGAGGAAAGTGTGTGTGTGTGTGTGTGTGTGTGTGTGTGTGTGTGAGTGTCGGGGTACGGAGGGAGGAGGAAGGTTGGGGATTGGGGTAGGGAAGGGGGGAGTTTATACCCCCTCCCCCCTTCCCAGCGATGGTTATGGCGACAATACCCATCCCCTTGGCTTACTCCGGGCTCCACTCTCTTCCACACGAGCACCTGAGCACCCGAGGAAAGAAGGAAAGAGAGAGAAAGTGTGTGAGAACAGACAGACGGACAGATAGACAGACAGACTGGTAAAGAAATAGACAGAGAGGTAGACAGACAGAAATATAGAGAGACAGATAGATAAAGCGATAGACATACTTAGAGGTGCATAGACAGAGACCTAGACAGACGGAAAGGTAGACAGACATATAAAGAGATAGACAGTTATAGAGGTGTATAGACAGAGATATTGATAGAAAAAAGAGACAGATAGATGAAGAGTTAGACAGTTATAGAAGTGTATAGACAGAAAGATTGACAAAAAGATAGACAGACAGACTGAGAGAAATACCGAGATACAGATATATGTAGATATAGACAGTTATAGAGGTGTATAGACAGAGATTGACAGACAGACAGATACACAGAAATATAAATAAAGAGATAGACAGACAGACAGAGATATTGATAGACAGACCGAGAGACAGACCGAGAGACAGACAGACTTCTAAGACAACAATAATACCCATCTCCCTTGCTTACCCCAGGCTCCACTCTCTAAGCACCCTCTCTCTAAGCACCCCAGATCCCTATTTTCACTCCAGAATATAGACAGGGAGAAGTGACGGAGAGGCAACTAGACAGACAGACAGACTGAGGGACAACGTGACAGACGGGTATAAGGACAGAAGTAGAGAGACGAGAGAGACAAACATTCAATCAGACAAACAGAGATATTGTACAAACAGACAGACATAGACGCACCAGCAGACATCGTGTAGGATAAGAAAACTACGAAATGAGGCGAGGTTAAGCATTTGAAGATTCGGATGCCTTTTGACAATTTATTCTGGCTATCAGTAAACGATTTTATACAATTTGGGAAGGATCTGTGGGAAGGATCTGACAGAAATGGGGCGAAAGTCAAATGGGCCAAACTAATGGGGGCGAACGTCATAAAATCTCAAAACTAATGGGGCTAAGCATGAGGGAGAAGGGGGTCTAGAAAAAAAGTTCTTAAGTGGAAAATCTTCACTTAACCCCTTCTGTACCGGCGACGTTGTTTCCATTATATTCTGGCAACTATTAGATGATTTAATTAAGCTTAGGAAGACGTTTACCCATTAAGGGGAGATATCCACTTGAGGGATTTTTTCTTGACCCCTTTCTCCCTCATGTTTAGCCCCATTGCTTTTGATATTGTAAAATGTTTGCCCCATTAGTTTAGCGATTTTAAGAACTTTCACCCCATATTAAGACCTTTCGTGCCATTTAGGTGTCGATTTTATCCTGGCGAGCGATAGCGAGCCTGTAATTTAAGAGGAACCGGCCTTCGGCCGGGAAATTTTTCTACCAAAAAATGTACAAATTTATCTTGAAAGGGACTCAAGGGGGTGTAATTTTAAGGTTGATGGAGGTCTAGTGATCAAACTAAATACCTCCCCTTAACAGGCTACAAACCATTTCAATGTATCCATTTAGCCACCATATATCTTTCCTAAGCTTCATCAAATCGTCTAAATGTTGCTCAAATCCAATACAAAATACGTCACCGGTAACGAAGGGGTTAATTAAGTGTGAGACAAGTAAGTAGAGGTGATAATAATTGGCTGGACCCCCCCCCCCCCCTCCCCCCCCCCTAGTTTGGCTTCCTCAGGTGTGTACAATTGATTGGTACCTGGTAAATTGACTGGTGATGATTGAACGGCGAAGTTTATAGGGTTCGCGTCCACACAGCTGCAGAATGCTCACACATACACACACACAGGGGCACGTCATACTCTCTCACACACTCACACTCACACACAGGGCCACACTCACTCTCTCTCTCTCACACACATAAGAACACACACATTCAACCCCCCCCCCCCCCCTCACACACACACACAAGGCCGCACTCTCTCTCTCTCTCTCTCTCTCTCTCTCTCTCTCTCTCTCTCTCTCTCTCTCTCTCTCTCTCTCTCTCTCACACACATACACACACACTTAATTTAATATATTTGTGTTTATATATGCACACATGCTGTACATTTATATTTGTATGTATCCATAAATGAATAAATACATACATATATGACAATGTGTACAACCATCCATGCATGCTCAAAACATACATACGTATACATACAAACATAATTTGTGCTTTGTATTAATTTCCAGGTAATACGATTGACAATTAGCTTTGAGTTCCATGTTCATATCGAAAAGAAATATTTCATTAGAGCTGTTCGAAGATTGCATATCAATTTAATTTCTCAGTCGTTTGAAGCTAATTATGAAGTTATTAATTATTCATGAACTTGTTCTGCGACCCTCGAGACAGGTGTGTGTGTGTGTGTGTGTGCGTGTGTGTGTGTGTGTGTGTGTGTGTGTGTGTGTGTGTGTGTGTGTGTGTGTGTGTGTGTGTGTGTGAGTGAGTGAGTGAGTGAGTGAGTGAGAGAGAGAGAGAGAGTGTGTGTGTGTGTGTGAGAGTGAACTGATGATGATGATACGCCTGTGGGTGTGTATAACTAGAAACTATGAAGCATAAAATAACCTAAACTGGCATGTTCTAGTGCATGCTTGCTAACCTTATACACACAGTTAAATATATAGGTGCAAGTGACGTACGCTTAGTGCAGCCACTAGCACAACTAGATATAAAACTTGTTGAATCATTAATCATTTAATTCTGAAGCATGTTAGATATAATTAAAGTTATGTTTTTGTGTAATTATAAATATTTATTTTTTTAGTTTGCTCCCAAAACCTTCATCATGCATACAATAATAGCCCAAATACTGTACTTGCATAACGAAGAATAAAAGAGGCCCACGAACTTTTCTGAGTGACTTTACATATACCTGCGTGAGAGGCCCCGATACCGTGTGCAATAATGACCGTCATGTTGATCAGGGGAATGCCAAGTAACAACATCACAGTAGCTCCCGATAACCCCGGTGCTGCGCGGGTTATCATGGACGTCTTAAGTATATGAGAGTGGACAACGCAATCACTGACCCCGGATCTCTCTCTCTCTCTCTCTCTCTCTCTCTCTCTCTCTCTCTCTCTCTCTCTCTCTCTCTCTCTCTCTCTCCTTCTGCTTTGCTATCCCTACCTTCCTCTTTGTAGTAAACTCTATGTTAGCATTATATCCGGACTGCCTAGTAGGGTCCGCAAGGTCTGTGTATCTAAGTAACTCTGTATAACTCTCTCTCTCTCTCTCTCTTTAATAATTAGTAATTAAGAGGATTGATTTCCCTGCATCCAGAAGACATAACTCTCAAGATAACCCCTTCGCTATCATGGCAATTATATACACTCGATTTTAGCTATTCTTATATGACTTTATTCAGGTTAGGAAAGACCTCCGGGGATCGAAATGGGGTACAAACTATCCTAAGCCCTTCCTAACCTTACCCGAATCGTATAACGTTAGCCAAAAGAAAATGGAAAAAATACGCCGGGGGATACTGACAGAGTTTAATAATCAGGTTTTTACACTGATTGAGTTACCTGCGCCCAGATGACATAATTCCCGAGCTAATGCCGGGAGGGGGAAGGGGGGGGGGGGTCTAGGTTATTGCCAATCACCGGCGCCTCTCCGTGTACAGTCGCTTGTAAAGATTCGGGGTCGCCTCATGTTTTATATATATATATATTTATTTTTCTTATGAATATTTGTATATGGTAACTGAGGCATCATTTTTACTTTTATCTATATATAAAAACCTTGCAAAAAAACGTGTATGCATTTTAATATAAACCAAATGACCTCTATTACTGCGGAGACTATGTTACCATTAACCTCTTCTGTACCGGCGACGTCTCTTCAAGTTTATGCTAGCTGTATTTAGACGATTGTGTGCAGTCTAAGAAGGATCTGTGGTTGTAAATATGATTATGTGAGATAGTTCGAAGCCTGTTAATTGTTTGAAGCCCTTTTTAAACTGAATACAATCGTCTAATAGTAGCTGAAAACGTACATTATAAAGAATACGTCGCCAGTAGGGTGGTTAAGGGGAGGTTTTTAGTTGATTCCCTAGACTTCCATCAAGCTTAAAATTACTCCCCCTAGACCCCCTTTTAAGATAAATTTGTACATTTTTCGGTAGAAAAATGTCCCGGCCGAAGGCCGGTTCCCCTTAAATTACAGGCTCGCTATCGCTCGCCAGGAAAAAATCGACACCTAAATGTCACGAATGGTCTTAAAATTGACAGAAATGGGGCGAGGGTTCTTCAAATCGCCAAACTAATTGGGCGAACGTTTTAAAATCTCAAAAACAATGGGGCTAAACATGAGGGAGAAAGGGGTCCAGAAAAAAAATCCTCAAGTGGACATCTCCCCTTAAGGGAGAAAAACAAACAATTTCCACAAACCTATTATAGGTGATTGTACAGTCGACTTCGAAAGTTTGCTTACAACCTGGATGTTTAATTGCAAAGAATCTCGCATTGAGGTGTTTTGAGAGAGAGAGAGAGAGAGAGAGAGAGTGTGAGAGTGAGACTACATACGTACTAAGGAATTCAAGCAACAGCATGTCTAGTGACCCCTCAGGCTGCTTGACCTTCAAAACACCGATAATCAAGTGTCCAAACAGTGGTTTAGAGGGGGTAAGGGAAAAATGGAAAGGGAACTACTGCCCTGGAACTAATGTCAGGATTAGGAGATGTTAGTAGGGAACAGTTGGGATAGTCAAATAATAAGTGAGCTAGCGTGTATCTGGGAAATATAAAGTAACTTCGTAGTCATTTATTAACGCAATATTCCGTGTTGAATCTGAGTAGGGAAATATAGTTATTAGTTTACAAACGCAATCGGTCGCGGGTTCGAGGCAATATGTTTGTCTAGGCGAAGTATAAAAGAATCAACGGTGCTGCAGTCTATAACGTCTCGGGGAAGCCCATTCCACAAGTTGACAACTCGATTGAAAAAGAAATTCTTAGACTCGTGTGAGTTAAAATATTTTACCAATAATTTTGCAACCATTTCCCCTCGTGTAATTTGATTGGTCGATGGTGAAATATTTACTACAGTTCATATTGTCGATGCCTTTGATTATTTTCAACACTTTAATGAGTGAGAGTGAGTGAGTGAGTGGGTGAGTAAGTGTGTGTGTGTGAGAGTGAGTGAGAGAGGGAGAGATACAATTACAATCTTCCACGAGTCATGGCCGGCCGTAAGAGTGCTAATGAAGCCAGTATAAGATCTCGGTGAACCAGGGATTTGGGAGGGGGAACTGTGAGAGAGAGAGAGAGATCATTGTCTGTGTGTGTGTGTGTGTGTGTGTGTGTAAGAGAGAGAGAGAGAGAGAGAGAGAGAGAGAGAGAGAGAGAGAGAGAGACAGTGAGAGTGCGTACAAAGGAGTATTAAGGAACTCAAGCAACAACAGTTCTAGCGGCCCCCAAGCCTGCTTGCCCTCTAAAACACTGATGTTCAAGGTGTCCAAACCGTGGTTTATAATGGGTAAGGAATAATTGGCAAGGAAAGTACTGCCCTGGGACTAATGTCCGTGGCAGGATTAGGAGATGTTGCTCGTAGGGGACAGATGGGTTAGTAATTACATAACACAGTTTCAAGTGATCTTTCGTGTATCTGGGGAAAGAGAGTAACATCTTAGTTGTTGTTGTTGTTGTTGTTGTTGCTGTTCCCCAGGCTGCCTGGCCGAGCAGCCCCAAGGCCCCGAGCAAGGCCAAGGCCATAACCAAGAGCCCCCACAGAACCCTCCCTGCCTACCACAATAAAGCCTGGGTAACCGAAGCCACTCCAAGGCGGAGAGCTGAGGAGGGTGCGGAAATGCCCGGGAAACCAAATCCCCACCCAGGGCCCTGTGCCCCTCAGCAATTATGAAGAGAAAGTTGAGGGGCAAAGGAAAAATGTGACGCTTTGGCTTCTAATCTGCCAACCTCTAGGTTGGCAGATTGGGAGGTCAATCCACGGAAGAGACGCCGTCACTTGAAATCTAGAAACTATATAAGTAAAAGGAACAGTCAGAGTAAGCTATGGGTATGGCAGAGATCGCTCAGCTCTCACTCTGATAGAGTTATTTATAAACGCAATAATCCTTGATGAATCTGAGGGAAAAAAAGTTATTCGTTTACAAATACAGTCACTCGCGGATTTAGGGCAAGGTGTTTGTCTAGGCAAAGTTTAAAAGAATCAATGGTGCTGCAGTCATTAACATTTCGGGGAAGCCCATTCCACAAGTTGACAACTTGATTGAAGAAGAAATACTTAGACTCGTGTGAGTTGAGAGAGAGAGAGAGAGAGAGAGAGAGAGAGAGAGAGAGAGAGAGAAAGAGAGAGAGAGAGAGAGAGAGAGAGAGAAAAAAATGTGGGAGAGAGTATGTGTTTGTGAGAGATAGATAGGGGAAATAAGAGAGAGTGTGTGTGTGTGTGAGAGAGAGAGATATTTAAATATATTTACATAGATACACTGGCCACATAGATCTTAAGATCCCTGCGAGGTGGCCAAGACTTAATCCTAGTAGAGATAGCAACCCTGAGAGAAAGTGGAAGGAAAGGATAGCAAAGATGAGAGAGAGAAAGAGAGTGTGTGTGTTTTTTGTTTTGTTATTTCTATATGCATGAGGGAGACAACAGGCAAAACTGCCTGTGACGAGTGCCTTCCCCAGAGTTGAAAGAGTGACAGGGCCAAAATCAAGGAATGTTCGAGACAAAATGTCTGGACACACGGAGTTTGAAGCAATTTAAGTCATAGGATGAGAGAAAGGTGGATTCAGGGAGAGAATTCCAGAGCTCAGCTGTTGAATAGAAGAAAAATTGGGAGTAACATTTCACTCATTACTTGGAGAGTTGCACAGAGTAGGGGTGGGACTGTGATGCAAGATAATGGAAGATTCTGTGAAGGCTTCGAAGATTATGACGCATTTTGACAGTATATTCTGGCTATCATTAGACGATTGTATACAGTTCAGTAAGGATCTGTGGGGATTATATGGGTACAAATGGTCTCAATTAACCCTCCAACTTTCATATACCCATCCAAATCTGAATAAAATCGGCTAATAATATCCCGAAAACAGCCGAGAAATGCGTACAGTGTGTCTTTTTACCTGCTTCATTACGCTCCTGTGAACATTAGCGATTACTTGAAATTGATGCTCCTAGGACCTTGAAATTATCTGTTGCTTCGAGTTGTTATATTCAGCGTCATTGGCTTGCAATTTAATACAGTTAACCCTTACTGTACTGGTGACGTCTTTTTAACCCTTTCAAGCTCCAATACGCGTTTCTGTTCTGTTTTCTGGCTACTATTAGACGATTTCATTCAAATTAGTAACGGTATACGGAAGTCAAAGGGTTGATTGAGATAGTATTTACCCTTTTAATACCCACAGATCCTTCCTAAGCTGCATAAAATCGTCTAATGATAGCCAAAATAAACTGCTAAAACGCGTCAGAGCTTCAAGGGGTTAATTATATTCTGGCAACAATTACACGATTATATTCAGTATATAAAGGGCCTTCATCAAGTATCAGGCTTCGAACTATCGCACTTAACCCTTTTACTACCACAGATACTTCTTAAACGGCACAAAATCGTCTAAATATAGCTAAAATACAATAAAAAGGAGTTCGCCGGTACAGTAGGGATTTAATATCAGTTTTCATGTAGTGGATAATTCAGTATTGTTATGCAAATCTCAGTCCAGAACTATTCTATCATTTACAGTAAAAATAAACAATTGCTATATTTGAGTCATCTGTGTGGCACATCGAGATACAGGAGAGGAGTTGCATTATAATAAAAAAGTGAGTAAAAACTGATATCCCAGCAACCCAGAGAGATAGAGAGTACAAAGGAGTACAAAGGAGTACAAAGGAAATCAAGCAACAATCTAGTGACCCTTCTAGGCTGCTTGTCCTCCAAAACACTGAGGATCAAGTGTCCAAACAGTGGTTTAGAGGGGGTAAGGGAACATTGGAAAGGGAACTACTGCCCTAGAACTAATGTCCGTGGCAGGATTAGGAAGTTAGTAGGGGACAGATGGGTTAGTAACTGAGGGGGGCATACAATAAAGTTATTCATTTACAAACGCAGTCAGTCGCGGGTTTGATGCGAGATATTTGTATAAGCGGAGTTTAAATGAATCAACGGTGCTGCAGTCTATAACGTCTCGGGGAAGCCCATTCCACAAGGTGACAACTCGATTGAAGAAGAAATTCTTAGATTCGTGTGAGTTAAAAGATTTACCAATAATTTTGCAACCGTTTCCCCGCGTGTAATTCGATTGGTCGATAGTGAAGTACTTACTACAGTTCATATTGTCGATGCCTTTGATGATTTTGAAACACTTGAATTAAGTCACTCTTAATCTGCGCTGGGTTAAGAGGAAATAGATTTAATTCTCTAAGACGCTTCGTATGGTTTGTTCTTTAGGCTAGGTATCATTTTGGTAACTCTACGTTGAACTCGTTCTAGCTTGTTTATATCTCTTTGGTAATAAGGGCACCAGGATTGAACGCAATATTCCAGAAGAGGGCGGACTAAGGAATTGTAAAGGGTTAGGATAACTTCTTTGGATTTATGCTCAAATGACCTGCCTATAAAGCCAATTATTTTGTTTGCCTTCTTAACAACTTCTGAACATTGTTGACTCGGTTTTAGGTTACTAGATATTGTTACTCCCAGATCGGTTTCTCTGTTTACATTCTTAAGCTGAGTGCCATTCATCGAATAGTTTGCTTTCTCATTTAGGTATCCGATATGTAGTACTTTACATTTATCCGCATTGAAACTCATTTGCCAAATTTGGGCGCAACATGACAATTTATCTAAATTGTGTTGCATATCGTCAACTTGTTCTTTTGAGAGTACGCTATTTGAAATTTTTGTATTGTCAGCAAATTTTGAGATTGTACAGATGAGACCCTCATCTATGTCGTTGATGTAAATTAGAAAGAGAATTGGTCCTAGTAGAGAGAGAGAGAGAGAGAGAGAGAGTGAGAGTGAGAGTGAGTGAGTGAGTTAATGAGTGTGTGTGTGTGTGTGTGTGTGTGTGTGTATATACAGGAGGTGGGAAAACGAAAACAGAATATAAATAATCATAAATAAAAACTCGAAACAATATGCAGAACAGGAGCTAGGGGTATATATTGTTCGAGTGAGGGAATATTGTGGTGATTCTTGGTAGGGCTGGAGGGGGAGAGAGAGAGAGAGAGAGAGAGAGAGAGAGAGAGAGAGAGAGAGAGAGAGAGAGACGAGGGGAGGAGGTAATAGGAGGAGAGGGCTGGAGGAAAAATTGAGGAGAGGGGAAGAGGGAAAACATAGGGTGAGAAAGAGAGAGAGTGTGAGTTACAGAAATATACAGACTGCACTCATCTGGCGGTCCCTACATGGCAGTCCGGAATTAAGGGGAGTGACCTGCTTTTGTTTTCTGTTATGGTTGTATCCATTCGGCCCCATTCAGCCAGACATTTATCCCCATCCAGGTGTCGATTTTGTTCCTGGCGAGCGAAAGCGAGCCACAATTTTATGGAGAAATCCGGCTTTGTCGGAGACATTTTTCTATCGAAAAATGTACACATTTAACCAGCTGTCTAACACATTATCCAAAATATGGAGACTCGCTATCGCCCGCCAGGTATAATCAAAACCTGGATGAGGATAAGCGTCATAAAACAATAGGCTGAATGGGGCCAAATGGATACAACCCAGAGAGAGAAAACATAGCAGGTCACCCCCCTTAAATCTAACATAGATTTCCAAATTTCCCCCACCCACTCTAAGCCACTGTTGAACACCTGAACAGCCGTTATTTAGAGGGCAAGCAACCTCGAGGTGTCGCTAGATCTGTTGTTACTTGACTTCCTTTATATTCCTTTATACTCCTTTGCGGTATATGCTACTAAAGGGAAGATATGGACGGCATAGTAAAAAGGCTCTCTCCCAACCCACCACTACCACCGATCTAGAGTCGGCATGAAATATAGGCCAAAGCAGAATGAGAACATGTCTATTGTTAAAACAAATATATATATAGTAATAATGTATAGTACAGCACAATAAGAACAAAATAAAATTAGTGTACGGTCGAGGTTAATAAGTGTTGTCAGATATTTCACAAAGTTTCGGACACTGACTAATACTCTGAGGGATAAGCACTTTTCCCAGTAACTATAAAAATACCAATAACACATTTTGAGCGAAGACCACTGGAATCTATGACAACACTTAATAATACCCCCGATTGTACACATACTTAGACTATTTGTATACTTCTATTTTAGAGAAAGGTTAAAAAAGATTGACATAGACAAACTGGCCAGACAGATCTTATAATCCTAGCGAAGTGGCTAGAACCTATTTCAGGTAGAGTTAGCAAACACAAAAGTAAGGGAAGTTGAAAGGAAGGAATAGCAACGAAGAAAGCTGGAGAGAGAGAAAGTGTGTGTGTGTGTGTGTGTGTGTGTGTGTGTGAGAGAGAGAGAGAGAGAGTAAGAAATATAGGGAAAGAGATGAAGGGAGCGAGAGGGTTTAACTGAGAAAGAGGAAGAAGGGAATGTCAGGTTTCTAGGATATATGTTGGTGAGAGATATGAGGCACAGGGAAAGAGTAATGAATTCAGTGAGGGGAAGAGAGAGCTTGTATTAGAGGCTGTATGAAGGGGATATGGATGTGAAGAGAGAGAGAGTCTGTGTGTGTGTTAATGCCTGTATGTGTGTGTGGGTTTGGATGTAAGATAGAGTGTGTGTGTGTGTGTGTGTGTGTGTGTGTGTGTGTGTGTGTGTGTGTGTGTGTGTGTGTCTAAGAGTGATGAATGCAGTGAGAGGAAGAGAAAGCTTGTATTAGACGCTGTATAAAGGGGATATGGATGTGAAGAGAGTTACAAGGAGTTGCAAGGAATAGCTAGTATCTGGGAGACATTGCTGTCCATTCCGGGGAGATACTCGAAGTGAAAGGAGAGAGACTGTTTAGTGCACTACACTCATTACAGAGTGTGCAAAATACTATCTACGCTCTTCTTGAACTGCTCTACTGAAGAACTGTTTACAATTTGTTCCAGGTAGAACAGATCTGATATGTGAACAAGTGTCCGCAAATACTAGTACTGAACCTTTTCAATTATAATTTCCAGCCATGGTTGCGTTTTGTATTCGTATTGAGACTAAGCATTTTGCTATAAGCCACATTGTCAAATTCATTAAGTATTTTAAAAACTTCAATGAGCTGACCTCGTAGTCCGCGTGTCTCCAACGGAAAGAGATTAAGAGCTCTCAACCGGTCTTCATAGCTCAGTCTTCTAATCGATGGAATAAGTTTTGTAGCCCTATTTTGTACTCTTTCCAATCGTTCTATATCTTTCCTGAGTGCTGGAGACCAAAATTGAACACCATACTCTTGGAGAGGCTGTATCAAAGCGTTGTAAAGTGTGAGGATTAGTGAGAGAGTTTGTGTGTGTGTTTATGTCGGTGTGAGTGGGCGTGTGTGTGCGTGGGGAGGGGGGGGGGGTGATGAAAAGAGAGAGAGAGAGTGTGTGTGTGTGTATGTGTGTGTGTGTGTGTGTGTGAGGGTGAGAATGTGTGGGTGTACAGTATGTGTGTCTGGGTGTGAGTTTGTGTGAGAGTAAATGTCTGTGTGTGTGTTTGTGTGTGTCTGAAGGAGAGAGAGAGGAGTGTGTGTGAGTGTGAGTGTGAGTGAGAGAAATAGTGCATGTGTGTGGTTGTGTGTGTGGGGGGGGGGTAGGGTGTGTGTGTTATAACGTGTATAGGGAAAGGCTAGTATCTAAAAGACTTGCCAATTTGAGGAGATACTCGAATTAAAAGAAAAATGTATTGAAAGTATAAATAATCCTTTTAGCAAATAACTCCCTGCAGAGAGAGAGAGCGAGACATATATAGATATATATATATATATATATATATATATATACCGGTATATACTGTATATATATATATATATATATATCTAGTATAACATATATATATTATATATATATGGGATATATATCTAGAGGAGAGACCGAGACGAGAGAGAGCGGGAGAGAGAGGAGAGCAGAGGAGGTGAGGAGGGGGAGGAGACCGTGGGGGAGGAGGAGAGAGGAGAGAGAGAGGCATACGGAAATTCACAACACATAACATTCGAAGCATTGGAAGTCTATGCATAAAGCGAAATGATAGGAATACGAAATTTTCCATGTGAAATACCGTAGATAGGGAATATGAGATTGGAAATATTGGAAAGACTGAAATTTGAAATAGTATGCAATAGTATGGAGGGAGTACTAGTATGCAATAGTATGGAGGGAGTACTAGTATGCAATAGTATGGAGGGAGTAGGAGTACTATGTATCCGGGCAATGAGTACTGTGAGGGAGTACTAGTATGCAATAGTATGGAGGGAGTACTAGTATGCAATAGTATGGAGGGAGTACTAGTATGCAATAGTATGGAGGGAGTACTAGTATGGGGCAATTAGGTATGGAGGGAGAGTCAGCGAGAGTATAGTATCGCCATAGGTATGGAGGGGAGTACTAGTATGCAATAGTATGGAGGGAGTACTAGTATGCAATAGTATGGAGGGAGTACTAGTATGCAATAGTATGGAGGGAGTACTAGTATGCAATAGTATGGAGGGAGAGTACATAGTATGTTCAATAGTAGATGGAGGGAGTACTAAGTATTTGCAATAGTATGGAGGGAAGTACTAGTATGGAATAGTATGGAGGGTAAAGTAGCTAGTATGTCAACTAGTATGGAGGGAGAAAGTACTAGTATTGCAATAGTTATGGAGGGAGTTTAGCTTTAGTTATGGGCAATAGTATGGAGGGAGTACTAGTATGCAATAGTATGCAATAGTATGGAGGGAGTACTAGTATGCAATAGTATGGAGGGAGTACTAGTATGCAAGGTATGGGAGGATAGAGAGGTACTAGTATGGCAATAGTATAGGAAGGAGAAGTAGTACATAGTATGTCAATATTTATGTATGGAGGGAGTACTACAGGGATGTGCAAGTAGTATGGAGGGCAGTACTAGGTATGCAAGTGATATAGTTTGGAGGGGGGAGTACTAGTATGCAATAGTATGGAGGGAGTACTAGTATGCAATAGTATGCAATAGTATGCAATAGTATGGAGGGAGTACTAGTATGGGTGCAAATAGTAGGGAGGCGAGATACTAGTATGTGCCAGCAATAGTATGCAATAATATGCAATAGTATGAGAGGGGAGTAACGTAGTATTGCAATATTATAAGAAGAGGGAGTAGCTAGGTATGCAATAATATGGCCATAAGTATGCATCCGGGTATGCGAGGAGTACTATGACAGATAGTATGGAGGGGAGTACTAAGTATGCAATAGTATGCAATAGTAATGGTCAAATAGTATCGGAAGGGAGTACTAGTATGCAATAGTATTGAGCGGAAGTACTAGTAATGATTAGGATGGAGGGAGTACTTCAACGAGTTGGCAAAAAGACTAAATAATAAGGTAATAGAAGAGCCAGACAACATAGCTGGATATGGTTATGGGAGGGAGAAGAGTTAGAAGTAGTGAGACGGAGGAGGTGGGGATCAGGAGGTCAGAAGTGTGGTGAAGCCATGAAAAGAGTGAACAGTTGGGGTAAAGCACCCATGGAACAGGATGGAGTGTGTGGGGAAATGTTGAGGTCATGGTTGGTGAGGATAGTGATCTCACAAACAGAATGGGTATGGAAAAATGTGGGCAAACTAGCATGGGAGAAGGGGAATGCACCCAATGACTGGAAAGACTGGCATAATAGTCTCCTATATGAAGGGCAAAAGGGGGGAAGAGGATGTGCTGTGGTAACTCACCGAGGGAATGATGTCATTTTAAGCGTAGTAGGGAAGGTGTAGCAGTAGTGGTAGTGATTCAGAGAGTAGTGAGTAGACGGGGGGTGGGGGGATGAGAACGGAGAAATGCGGATAGCGAGCGATCCAAAGCAGGGAAGGTTTGTGCGAAGGAAAGAGGATGTGTTAGACTCAGATTTTTACTCTCTCTGAATTGTGTTGTGGAGAAATATGCTGGAGAAGCCAAGCAAAAGGTGTATGTTAGCCTCTTATGGACTTTGGGAGAGTACCCCAGGCCTATGGACAGAGTGGATAGAGAAGGCATGTGGAAAGTACTTAGAATATAATCGGAGTAGTGTATGGCAAGGTGCATGAAAGGGCAGTGAAGAGCATGTATGGAGGGGTCCAAAGGCGGCAGGCGATGTACGTGTGGAGAATGAGGTGCAGAGACGGCGAGTGTCTTTGCCCTTAGAAGTTGGGTTAAATAAACAGGTGTGTGTGATGTCCGGCTGTGGTTGTTTACTGGCATGATAGGGATGAAGTCCATGAAAGAAATAATAGGAAGAGCAGTGGATGTTGGTGTATCGGCTGAAAAAGGGAGGGGAAATGAGGGGAATGATGCCTAATATTCTTGGCTGTTTGCGGATGACACAGTTCATTGATGAAACTATAATGAAGTGGGAGTTGCAGGGTCTGGTAATAGGAGTTTGGAACAGTGTGCGAAAAACCGGAATTTGAAGGTAAATGCGGGGAAGAGCACGGTTATGGTCTTCAGAAAGAGGGTGAAGTCAGCAGAGTGTGATGGGTGGAAGTTGAACGGTCAGAGCTATGGAGATTCGTCAGCATTCTTGTTTAAGTATCTGGGCAGACTGTGTGAGTATAAGTATGGGAACTATGGCTGAGTGAAGTGTGGGAGAGGGCACAACAGGGGAAGAGGGTTTTGTTAGGGAACAATGAAAGCAGTGTAACAAGAAATAGGTTGGTCCGTATGGAAGGAAAGAAGTCCATGCCTGACAGTGTGGTAATCCCGACACTAACTAGTACGGAAGCGAAGCAGGGACGTAGGGAAGAGACCTCAGACCAAGAGTGAGAGCGGTGGAAATGAGTAACTTGAGAAAGTGCATGCGGCGTTACATGACGGGATAGACAGACGATCTGAGGACGTAAGAAGGAGAGGTGGTGTGGAGGTAGTTGGGCGGGAAAGGGTGAAAAGGAACAACTTGAGATGCTTCGGCCATATGCAACGCATGCAAAGCGCGCGAATGACTACGAGCGTGTACGAGAGCGACGGTGGACAGGCCAGAGAGGGAGAGGTAGGACCGAAGGAGAGGTGGAAGGATGGATTGAGGACGTATCGAATGAAGGTTGGTTGCGGGTGGGAGGGGGGGCGTTGACTGACTGGGGGACAAAGAGGTGCAGGGGGGGCAGTTCGTTCATGGCCACCCCTTCGGGGATCACGGCGTTTCAGGCAAATAGATAGATAGAT
>CM064525.1:12702327-12722603 GCA_032716605.1 Paralithodes platypus
TATATGGATGGAGTCATGAAAGAAATACTATCAAGAGCAGTGGATGTTGGTGTATCACTGAAAATGGAGGGAAATGAGTGGAAGCTGCCTATACTGCTGTTTGCGGATGATACAGTTCTGATGAGCGATAATGAATGGGAGCTGCAGGGTTTGGTAAATGAGTTTGGAACAGTGTGCGAAAAACGGAATTTGAAGGTAACTGCGGGGAAGAGCAAGGTTATGGTCTTCGAAAGGGGTGAAGTCACAGAGTGTGAGGTGAAGTTGAACGGTCAGGCTATGGAGATCGTCAACTCTTTTAAGTATCTGGGCAGTGTGTTGATTGAGTAAAGATGGGACTATGGATGAAGAACTGCAGGAGAAGGTACAACAGGGGAAGAGGGTTGTAGGAATGCTGAAAGCAGTAACAAGAAATAGGGTGGTCAGTATGGAAGTGAAGAAGTCCTTGCATGACAGTGTGGTAATCCCGACACTGATTTACGGAAGCGAAGCATGGACGTTGTGATGAGACTCAGACCAAGAGTGAGAGCAGTGGAAATTAATTACTTAAGAAGTGCGTGCGGAGTTACATGGAGGGATAGACAGACTAATGAAGGAGTAAGAAGGAGGTGTGGTGTGGAGGTAGATGTGCTGGAAAGTGTGAAAAGGAACAACTTGAGATGGTTTGGCCAAATAGAACGTATGGAAAGCGAGAGAATGACTAAGAGGGTGTATGAGAGGGAGGTGGAAGGACAGAGAGGGAGAGGTAGACCGAAGGAGAGGTGGAGGGATGGAGTGAGGAAGTATATGAACGAAGGCGGTGCTGGTTGGGAGGAGGGGGCGTTGACTGACTGGGGACCCCCGGTTGCATGGGGGGCAGTTCGTTCATGGCCACCCCTTCGGGGATCACGGCGTCAGGCAATAGATAGATAGATGCAATTGTGCTACTAGCAGAATTTTGGAAATATATATATACTATATTCGATTTCGTTACATTGAGTTAAGTTAGGTTTGATTACGTAGATACATGGAATTTTGAAACAGCGGTGTGTTACCATATGATTAAGTTATTATATACAGGTATATATATATATATATATATATATATATATATATGAGGAAAAATAGGGAAATAACTCCATGGAACACCATCTTTATTTCGAATTTTCGGCTTGCTCAAGCAGCCATCCTCAGGTAAAACATCATGATCCTAAAAATTAAAATTAAATAGTTTAACATTATATCATCAAATGGACCAATAATTAAAATAATACAAATAAAGTCAACTTAAAACGTTAACCATAAGCTTAATAAACTCACACCGGTCGCGCAATCACACACGGAATTTGCAAGCCCATCTTAATTACACCTAAGCATATCTGTAATAATTAATATACTGCAAGGGTCTACGTATTAATACCTGGAACCCACCACTTATTTTAACATTTATTACAATCGTTGCATTCACCCAGTCTGTCAGTCTGTCAGTCTGTCAGTCTTCGATCTGCTTCTGCTGGTTTTGTCTTCCTGTGTCTTTCCTGTATTCACGTGACCACCCTTGACAATTTCACTCAAGGATACCCCTTCCCGGACACACATCAAAAGTTTGCATTTTTCAAGTCCTTTTCTTTCATCGTTCTTGTTAAAAATGTCAGGAGATGTCGTGAAATCAAAGAAGAGACCTCGGGGAAGCCGGGGTGAAAAGAGGAAGAGGAGGAGGAAGAAAAGGATGGAGAGGAGGAGGAAGAGAAGAAATACGAATAGTAGGAAGAGAAGCGGACAGATGGGAAGCGAGCGATGCGGCAGGAGACGGATGGAGTGCGGGAAGATGAGGTTGACAGAGAAGGAGGGAAGAGAAGAGAAGTAGGCGGTTGAGGCGGACAGTGCGAGGGGGTGAAGAGGGAGAGGGAAGAGAAGGAGGAAGAGAAAGAAGAAGAGGAGGAGGAAGCGAAGGAGGAAGAGGAGGAGAAAGAGTCGGGGGAAGAGGAGGAGGAAAAGTCCTCGGGGAAACCAGAGTGAAAGGAGAAAGAGGAGGGAGATTTGAAGAGGTCAATCAAACCTGAGTAAAGTCGGCCTCACATGAGAAGTTTTAAAGGTGAATCGTATCGGAGTCTAGCATTCAAACAAGTTATCATGGTATTTTTAAGCGGGGGGGGGGGTAGTCGCTTTTTCTGGACCCCATCTTCCTCATGTTTAGCATATCATATTGTTTTCAGATGTTCTTTCCATTGGTTTAGCGATTTTTAGACCTTCCTACCCATTTCTTTGTCGATATTAAGACCTTTCGTGCCATTTAGGTGTCGATATTTTCCTGGCGAGCGATAGCGAGCCTGTATATTTTAAAAGTGACAGGCCTTCGGCCGGGACATTTTTCTACCGAAAAATTTACAACTTTATCTTGAAGGGGGTCTAGGGAAATGTTTTTTTAAGCTTGATGAAGGTCTAGCGAGGGAACTAGAAAATCAATGATTATATACCGGTAAATAAATAACCCCCAAAAATAACCACTGTGCCCTTAAGGGGAGGTTTTTAGTGTGTTTTCTAGATGTCCTTCAAGCTTAAGATTACACCCCTTTGAACCCCTTTCAAGATAAATTTGTACATTTTTCGGTAGATTAGAAAAATGTTTCCGTCTGAAAAGGCCCCCGGTTCCTCTTAAAATTACAGGCTCGCTATCGCTTCGCCCAGGATAAAATCGACCAAACTAAATTGGCACGAAAGGTTTTAAAATGAAACAGAAATGGGTTGAAAGTTCTTAAAATAGTAAAAATAATGGGGCAAACGTCTTAAAATTAGAAAAACAATGGGGCTAAACATGAGGGAGAAAGGAGTCAAGAAAAAAATCCCTCAAGTGGACATCTCCCCTTAAAGGTGAGTTGTATCGGAGTCTAGCTTTCAAACAAGTTATCATGGTGTTATTAAGAGTTTGTGTTATTTTATTCTTATATTAGGTATGACTATTCTATTCTTATATTAGGTATGACTATTCTATTCTTGTATTAGGTATGACTATTCTATTCTTGTATTAGGTATGACTATTCTAGGGTATGTATACATTCTATTCTTGTATTAGGTATGACTATTCTAGGGTATGTATACATTCTATTCTTGTATTAGGTATGACTATTCTATTCTTGTATTAGGTATGACTATTCTAGGGTATGTATACATTCTATTCTTGTATTAGGTATGACTATTCTAGGGTATGACTATTCTATTCTTGTATTAGGTATGACTATTCTATTCTTGTATTAGGTATGACTATTCTAGGGTATGTATACATTCTATTCTTGTATTAGGTATGACTATTCTATTTTTGGTATTAGGCTATGACTATCTATTCTTGTACTTCAGGGTATGACTATTCTATTCTTGTATTAGGTATGACTATTCTAGGGTATGTATACATTCTATTCTTGTATTAGGTATGACTATTCTATTTTTGTATTAGGTATGACTATTCTATTCTTGTATTAGGTATGACTATTCTATTCTTGTATTAGGTATGACTATTCTAGGGTAATGGTTATAACATTCTATTCTTGTATTAGGTATGACTATTCTATTTTTGTATTAGGTATGACTATTCTATTCTTGTATTAGGTATGACTATTCTATTCTTGTATTAGGTATGACTATTCTAGGGTATGTATACATTCTATTCTTGTATTAGGTATGACTATTCTATTCTTGTATTAGGTATGACTATTCTAGGGTATGTATACATTCTATTCTTGTATTAGGTATGACTATCTAGGGTATGACTATTCTATTCTTGTATTAGGTATGACTATTCTAGGGTATGTACACATTTATCTTGAAAGGGGGTCTAAGGGGTGTAATTTTAAGCTTGATGGAGGTCTAGAGAACAAACTAAAACAAACTCCCCTTAACCCTTTCAGTACCAGCGCCGTCCTTGTAATGTTATGCTGGCTACTATTAGACGCTTTTATTCAGTTTAAGATTGGCCTCCAACAATTAACAGGCTTCGAACTATCTTAATTAACCCTTTTAACTACCAAACCCTGCAATTGGCATCTATTATTAATCATCAGAACTGAATCATCATCAAATAGTAGCACGGACAACTTTCACTGTTCTTCCTGTATATATATTTTTCATGACTCTATCCATATAGGCTACCTACTGAAGAACCATGGGGACATAAAACACCTTTCCTTTAACCCAACATTCAGATCGAAGAAGTTTGATATTTGGTCTTTTTCCACCTGTTTTATAACGGTATTTTAAATCTTGTTACTGATAGTACCGCATATAATATATTTCAACATTAACCCTTAACTGGCGGTGCGCAACATATGTAGAATGAAATAAATTTGGCCTAAGTGGCGGCTCACCGCGCTAGAAAAATAAAAGAACAAAAAACCAAACAAAAAACAACAAAAACCGAAAAATCCACCCAAGAGAAAAAAATCTGTCGAGCGCCATTTTCAGCAACGTAATGATTGGCTGCAGACGAGAGAAGCTGAGCGGTGGGACGCAAGGCGTTAGCAACCCATATGACCGCTCCCCACGGACCACCGTCGGACATACTGTAACTTTCTACTTTCCCCCCTCCCTTTCTCACTCGCTACACAGGGAATTAGTGTAAGGAAATCGAACCCCTTTATTTCAGCGGTTTTTGGGCACTCGTGTTGCACGATCGTTGCAAGAGAAATCCGTGGTCGTACAAGGTATTGGTTCGGATTGTCATTGGAAAGCTCTGTTTACGCCCTTTCAGGGATAGATACTTGTTTTACGCTCTGGGTCTTATTTAGGCATGAAAATGAGCACGGAAACAACCCTATTTAGGGTTAAAAAAAAACACGCGGGGCGCTACGGTCAAGTAGACCACCTAGCCCGCTAAATAAGGGTTAAATAACACAAATATATTGAAATAATGCGAACATTGATAACGCATACCACGCTTGCAGATGAACCTACTCCTGTGACGCATTTTTTTTGGGGGGGGGGGTGGGGGGTGCGGTGAAATTTGAGTTGGAAGAATGAATAAATTGAAGGGAGGTGATTTTCTGAGGGGCCTGCCAAGAAGAAGGTGGGTTCGTGCGGGAAGATTGCGGCGAGAGAGAGAGAGAGAGAGAGAGAGAGAGACACAGAAGATGAGGTCTGTTCAAGTACGAAATTCTAGAAGAAGAAAAATGAGAGGTTTGAAGTCACCGGCTTTTTTTTATCTTTTTGTCCTTTTCTCTCTTTCCCTGGGGGCTTGCGTTTGATCCCATTCCGGCCACACACTTCAGCCAACGGTTTTAAGACGTTTATCCCCATCATAGGTGTCGATTTCTTCCTGGCGAGCGATAGCGAGCCAGCATTGTATGGAGAAATCCGGCTTCGCCGGAGACATATTTCTTTCGAAAAATGTACAAATTTAGCTTGCTGTCAACACAAAAATATATATATGCTAGCTCGCTACCGCTCGCCAGGAAAATATTTATACCTGGATGGGGGTAAACGTCTTATAACAGTAAGCTGAATGGGGCCTAATGGGTACAAGCTAAAGAGAGAGTGAGAGAAAGATAAAAAAAAAAGCGAGGTGGACTCCCTTAAAGAATGCAAAATGATGTCTACCCCCCTCTTAACCCGTTATACTGAAGAAATGTGTACAAGCTACGAAGAAAATTGGTTCTAGGAAAAATACACTTTATTTGTGATAATATTTTCAAATATTCTCTTCAATTCTAAGGGCGCGTTGACACAATATACTATACACAATACACAATAAACAGGTATAGTGGTAGGTACAGTGTGTGGTAGATGAAGTGTGGTAATATAGTGGTAGATGTAGTGTGTGGTAGGTGTAGTGTGTGTATTAGGTACAGTGTGTGGTAGATGTAGTGTGTGGTAGGTGTAGTCGGTGTCGGTAGACTGCTAGTGTGTGGTAGAGTACTGGAGTTGTGTGGTAGATGAAGTGTGGTAATATAGTGGTAGATGTAGTGTGTGGTAGGTGTAGTGTGTGGTAGGTACAGTGTGTGGTAGATGTAGTGTGTGGTAGGTGTAGTGTGTGGTAGATGTAGTGTGTGGTAGATGTAGTGTGTGGTAGATGAAGTGTGGTAATATAGTGGTAGATGTAGTGTGTGGTAGGTGTAGTGTGTGGTAGATGTAGTGTGTGGTAGGTGTAGTGTGTGGTAGATGTAGTGTGTGGTAGGTGTAGTGTGTGGTAGATGTAGTGTGGTAGGTTGTGGAGTGGTGTGGTAGATGTAGTGTGTGGTAGATGTAGTGTGTGGTAGGTGTAGTGTGTGGTAGGTGTAGTTTGTGGTAGGTACAGTGTGTGGTAGATGTAGTGTGTGGTAGGTGTAGTGTGTGTTAGGTGTAGTGTGTGGTAGGTACAGTGTGTGGTAGATGTAGTGTGTGGTAGGTGTATTTGTCGTGGTAGGTGTAGTCTGTGGTAGGTGGATTAGTGTTGTTGGTCGAAAAAAAATGGTAAAAAAAATGTGTGTGGTAGGTGTAGTCTGTGGTAGGTGTAGTGTGTGGTAGATGTAGTGTGTGGTAGGTGTAGTGTGGTAGGTGTAGTGTGTGGTAGGTGTAGTGTGTGGTAGGTGTAGTGTGGTAGTATAGTGATTGGTGTAGTGTGGTAGATGTAGTGGTGGTAGGTGTAGTGTGGTAGTATAGTGGTAGGTGTAGTGTGTGGTAGATGTAGTGTGTGGTAGATGTTGTGTGTGGTAGGTGTAGTGTGGTAGTATAGTGGTAGATGTAGTGTGTTGTAGGTGTAGTGTGTGGTAGGTGTAGTGTATGGTAGATGTAGTGTGTGGTAGATGTAGTGTGTGGTAGGTGTAGTGTGGTAGATGTAGTGTGGTAGTATAGTGGTAGATGTAGTGTGGTAGTATAGTGGTAGATGTAGTGTGTGGTAGGTGTAGTGTGTGGTAGGTGTAGTGTGTGGTAGATGTAGTGTGTGGTAGGTGTAGTGTGGTAGGTATGGTGTTAGTATAGTGGTAGGTGTAGGTGTGGTAGGTGTAGTGTGTGGTAATTAGTGGTGGTAGGGGTGTAGTGTGTGGTACCGCCGATGTAGTTGTGGTAGTTATAGTGGTTGTGGTAGCTGTAGTGTTGTGGTAGTTGTAGTGTTGTGGTAGATGTAGCGTGTGGTAGTAGTAGTTACGGATGGTAGTGTAGTGTGTAGAGTATATCGTGGTAGTTGTTAGTGTGTGGTAGGTGTAGTGTGTGGTAGGTGTAGTGTGTGGTAGATGTAGTGTGTGGTAGTGTGGTAGGTGTAGTGTGGTAGTATAGTGGTAGGTGTAGTGTGTGGTAGATGTAGTGTGTGGTAGGTGTAGTGTGTGGTAGATGTAATGTGTGGTAGGTGTAGTGTGTGGTAGGTGTAGTGTGTGGTAGGTGTAGTGTGGTAGATGTAGTGTGTGGTAGATGTAGCATGTGGTAGGTGTAGTGTGTGGTAGATGTAGTGTGTGGTAGATGTAGTGTGTGGTAGATGTAGTATAGTGGTAGATGTAGTGTGTGGTAGATATAGTGTGTGGTAGGTGTAGTGTATGGTAGGTGTAGTGTGGTAGTATAGTGGTAGATGTAGTGTGTGGTAGGTGTAGTGTATGGTAGGTGTAGTGTGGTAGTATAGTGGTAAATGTAGTGTGTGGTAGGTGTAGTGTGTGGTAGATGTAGTGTATGGTAGGTGTAGTGTGGTAGTATAGTGGTAGATGTAGTGTGTGGTAGGTGTAGTGTGGTAGTATAGTGGTAGATGTAGTGTGTGGTAGGTGTAGTGTGTGGTAGATGTAGTGTGTGGTAGGTGTAGTGTGGTAGGTGTAGTGTGGTAGTATAGTGGTAGGTGTAGTGTGTGGTAGGTGTAGTGTGTGGTAGGTGTAGTGTATGGTAGGTGTAGTGTGGTAGTATAGTGGTAGGTGTAGTGTGTGGTAGGTGTAGTGTGTGGTAGGTGAAGTGTGGTAGATGTGTGTGGTTGATGTAGCGTGTGGTAGGTGTAGTGTGTGGTAGATGTAGTGTGTGGTAGATGTAGTGTGTGGTAGATGTAGTATAGTGGTAGATGTAGTGTGTGGTAGATGTAGTATAGTGGTAGATGTAGTGTGTGGTAGATGTAGTGTGTGGTAGGTGTAGTGTATGGTAGGTGTAGTGTGGTAGTATAGTGGTAGATGTAGTGTGTGGTAGATGTAGTGTGTGGTAGGTGTAGTGTATGGTAGGTGTAGTGTGGTAGTATAGTGGTAGATATAGTGTGTGGTAGATGTAGTGTGTGGTAGGTGTAGTGTATGGTAGATGTAGTGTGGTAGTATAGTGGTAGATGTAGTGTGTGGTAGGTGTAGTGTGGTAGTATAGTGGTAGGTGTAGTGTGTGGTAGTTGTAGTGTGTGGTAGGTGTAGTGTATGGTAGGTGTAGTGTGGTAGTATAGTGGTAGATGTAGTGTGTGGTAGGTGTAGTGTGTGGTAGATGTAGTGTATGGTAGGTGTAGTGTGGTAGTATAGTGGTAGGTGTAGTGTGTGGTAGATGTAGTGTATGGTAGGTGTAGTGTGGTAGTATAGTGGTAGATGTAGTGTGTGGTAGGTGTAGTGTATGGTAGGTGTAGTGTGGTAGTATAGTGGTAGATGTAGTGTGTGGTAGGTGTAGTGTGTGGTAGATGTAGTGTGTGGTAGGTGTAGTGTGGTAGTATAGTGGTAGATGTAGTGTGTGGTAGGTGTAGTGTGTGGTAGGTGTAGTGTGTGGTAGATGTAGTGTGTGGTAGATGTAGTGTGTGGTAGGTGTAGTGTGGTAGGTGTAGTGTGGTAGTATAGTGGTAGATGTAGTGTGTTGTAGATGTAGTGTATGGTAGGTGTAGTGTGGTAGTATAGTGGTAGATGTAGTGTGTGACAGGTGTAGTGTGTGGTAGGTGTAGTGTGTGGTAGGTGTAGTGTGTGGTAGGTGTAGTGTGTGGTAGGTGTAGTGTGGTAGTATAGTGGTAGGTGTAGTGTGTGGCAGGTGTAGTGTGTGGTAGGTGTAGTGTGTGGTAGGTGTAGTGTGTGGTAGGTGTAGTGTGTGGTAGGTGTAGTGTGTGGTAGGTGTAGTGTGTGATAGGTGTAGTGTGTGGTAGGTGTAGTGTGTGGCAGGTGTAGTGTGTGGCAGGTGTAGTGTGTGGCAGGTGTAGTGTGTGGCAGGTGTAGTGTGTGGTAGGTGTAGTGTGTGGCAGGTGTAGTGTGTGGCAGGTGTAGTGTGTGGCAGGTGTAGTGTGTGGCAGGTGTAGTGTGTGGCAGGTGTAGTGTGTGGCAGGTGTAGTGTGTGGCAGGTGTAGTGTGTGGCAGGTGTCGTGTGTGGTAGGTGTAGTGTGTGGTAGGTGTAGTGTGTGGCAGGTGTAGTGTGTGGTAGGTGTAGTGTGTGGCAGGTGTAGTGTGTGGCAGGTGTAGTGTGTGGTAAGTGTAGTGTGTGGCAGGTGTAGTGTGTGGCAGGTGTAGTGTGTGGCAGGTGTAGTGTGTGGTAGGTGTAGTGTGTGGCAGGTGTAGTGTGTGGTAGATGTAGTGTATGGTAGGTGTAGTGTGGTAGTATAATGGTAGATGTAGTGTGTGGCAGGTGTAGTGTGTGGTAGGTGTAATGTGTTGTGCTCATATTGAAAGTAAACATTTTGTCATCCCTGATACCAATATGCATATATTATTCAGAGTTGGCCACAGTCTCAAACACTGTAGGATCAAGAACCGTATTCCTTAACCTTTTCAGTACCGGTGATGTCTTCTATTATTTGATTTCAGATACATTTAGACGAGTTTTTATATATACTGTATCTATATATATATTAGGAAGGGTATAATTATGATCTAGCTAAAATAATTAATTGAGAGAGTCTGCAGCCCTTTAATGTGTAGAAGTCCATCCTAAGCTGAATGAAATTCTGTAATAGTTGCCAGAGCATGATAAAAAGGACGTCACCTGTACTGAATGGGTTAATCAAAAATATCTATTTATCAGAAGCTCTCCAACTCACCCCATAACCCAATGGATTTGGTGTTCTTTTTGGTGATATATCGTACTGTAAAGGGGTATATTGTTTGTATTTGCGATCAAGAAAAAGAGAGAGAGAGAGAGAGAGAGAGAGAGGTAGAGGTAGAGAGAGAGAGAGAGAGAGAGAGAGAGAGAGAGAGAGAGAGAGAGAGGGAGATGCCTTACTGAATGTTTTGAGAGTAAAATTGGAGTAAACAAGTGAGGAGGTGTAAGGGGGATTTCTTATATGCTCAGGGGGTTTGGGAAAACAGTGTGGTAGTTTAGAAGTAGGTGTAGTTAGTGTGGTAGTTTACTGGTAGGTGTAGTGTGTGTTGTAGTTTAGTGGTAGATGTAGTGTGTGGTAGCTTAGTGGTAGGTTTGCTATGTGGTATTTTAGTGGTAGATGTAGTGTGTGGTAGTTTAGTGGTAGGTCAACATATATATATATATATAAATATATATATATATATATTTTGTTTTCTACATTCCAACTACTCCCTCGAGAGCCTGCACACTTTACCGCTGAACACGGTGAGGCCCGTGAGGTCTTGTTCCAGTCTAGGGAGTGAGACATGCGAAGCACCCATTCACGGCTCGAAGCAACTCCATCTCTGAAGCTGCTTCGCCTCTGTGCTTCAGTCTTATCCCCCAGACTCGGACCCTCACTCTCAGAATATATATATATATATCTCAGAATGTATATATTTATATTATATATGATTATGTTCACAGACAATATTAATATCAAGTCCACTAGACCTAAAATCAAGTTCAGAATGATTTGAGAACCAATTCCCCGAGAAATATGTAATTAGCTTGAAAGACCTGAGAAGTGTCTGTTTCAATTGGTACCGTGTTGCGACTGTTGCAGAGGGTGGTGGGTCTCCGGAGGGTGGTGTGCAATCATTGGTAGTAATAGGAGCCGGGAGGTGGAGAGAGAGAGAGTGCGTGTGTGTTAATGAGATGTTGATGCTTTTATTGTATAATAGCCCACTGGGCCTAGGCCCTCATAATGCAATGTGTGTTAATGAGAGAAAGTGTGAGTGTGTGTGTGTATGTGTGTGTGTGTGTGTGTGTGTGTGTGTGTGTGTATGTGTGTGTGTGTGTGTGTGTGTGTGTACAAAGGAGTACAAAGGAAATCAAGCAACAACAGATCTAGTGACCCTTCTAGGTTGCTTGTCCTCCAAAACACTGAGGATCAAGTGTCCAAACAGTGGGTTAGAGTGGGTAAGGGAACATTGGAAAGGGAATTACTGCCCTGGAACTAATGTCCGTGGCAGGATTAGGAAGTTAGTAGGGGACAGATGGGTTAGTAACTGAGGGGGGAATAAAATAAAGTTATTCATTTACAAACGCAGTCAGTCGCGGGTTTGATGCGAGATATTGTCTAGGCGGAGTTTATATGAATCAACGGTGATGCAGTCTATACGTTAGGGGAAAGCCCATTCCACAAGTTGACAAACTCGATTGAAGAAGAAGTTCTTAGATTCGTGTGAGTTAAATGATTTACCAATAATTTGCAACCGTTTCCCCGCGTGTAATTAGATTGGTCGATAGTGAAAGTACTTACTACAGTTCATATTGTCCGATGCCTTTGATGATTTTGAACACTTGAATTAAGTCACCTCTAATCTGCGCTGGGTTAAGGAAATATATTTAATTCTCTAAGACGCTCTTCGTATTGTTTGTTCTTTAGGCTAGGTATCATTTTGGTAACTCTACGCTGAACTCGTTCGAGCTTGTTTATATCTTTTTGGTAATAAGGGCACCAGGATTGGAACGCAGTATTCCAGAAGAGGGCGGACTAAGGAATTGTAAAGGGTTAGTATAACTTCTTTGGATTTATGCACAAATGACCTGCCTATAAAGCCAATTATTTTGTTTGCCTTCTTAACAAACTTCTGAACATTGTTGGACTCGGTTTTAGGTTACTCGATATTGTTACTCCCAGATCGGTTTCTCTGTTTACATTCTGAAGCGGAGTGCCATTCATCGAATAGTTTGCTTTCTCATTTAGGTATCCGATATGTAGTACTTTACATTTATCCGCATTGAAACTCATTTGCCAAATTTGGGCCCAACATGACAATTTATCTAGATTGTGTTGCACATCGTCAACTTGTTGTTTTGAGAATACGCTATTTGCAATTTTTGTATCGTCAGCAAATTTTGAGATTGTACAGGTGAAACCCTCATCTATGTCGTTGAGGTAAATTAGAAAGAGAATTGGTCCTAGTACCGATCCCTGGGGTACCCCTACTTACATTGGTCCATTTAGATGCCTTACCGTTTATGACTACTCTTTGCTTTCTGTCGCTGAGCCAATTTCCTATCCATTTCAAACACACCGTCTTGTATTCCATGCGCTTTTAGTTTTAGCAGTAAACGTTTGTGGGGAACTTGTTCAAAGGCCTTTTGAAAATCAAGGTATATAATATCTACAGCTTTACTCTCATCGTAGAGGTTGAGGATATCGTGGAAGAAGTCTAAGAGGTTTGTTTAAACAGGACGTTTTTTACGAAAAGCCGTGTTGAGTATCTTTAAGTATGTTTTTTTTCCTCTAAGTGAGTTACGAGTCTGTCTCGTATGACCGTTTCTAGCATTTTTACATACAACACTGAGGTTAAGCTAATGTGGACGATAGTTACTGGGTAGGGATTTGCTGCCTTTTTTGAATATCGGTGTTACGTTGGCTAGCTTCCACTGATCAGGCATAGTTCCAGACTGCAAGGATTTATTGAATAGTAATGTCATGGTTTGGAGAGCTCATCCTTAGCTTCCTTTAGAACTCTAGGCGAGATTGTATCAGGTCCTGGCGTTTATTTACCTTGAGTTTATCTAAACAATTCAATACTTCTCTCTCTGTAACGGTGATATTGCTTAGAACATCTGAATTATCAATCTGAATCGGCGATGGTGTAGGGATATCACTGAGGTCTTCTGTTGTAAAAACTGATGCAAAGAAGGTATTGAGGGCATTACTCATTTGTACTTCGTCTTTGGTGTATTCTCCGTTTTCATCGACTAACGGTTGAAGTAACTACTTTTTTCTTTCTGATATAACTATAGAATTCTTTCGGGTTTGTTTTACTTTGATTCGCAATATGTAACTCTAGGGTCTTTTTACTTTGCTTAATTAACTTTTTGGCTTTGCGTCGTAGCTCTACAAATTTCACCCGTTCTTCGTCATTTTGTGAGGATTTTAATCTATCATTAGCAAATTTTTTAGCAAGCAGGCAGTTTGAAATATCTTTATTCCACCATTTGGGCTTATTATTATGGCCTGGACGCCGTATTTTCGATGGTATACAGTCTTGCACTGCTTTTAGGTAAGTGGTTTCGAATAACTTCCAAGATGTATTTATGTCGTTATTGTTAATTAAAAAGCTCCAGTCAGTTTCTTTAAACATAGCTCTAAGTTTATGGAAGTTTGCTTTCTTGAAATTAGGGACTTTTTCGATGCTACTATTTGGTTTCGTTACTAGTAAACTTTAAAGTGAAAGTTATCGTACGATGGTCGCTGTTACTGAATTCATCACCAACATTGCAAATTCTCTATTAATTCTTCCTTTGTTGCAAGTACAATGTCCAAGAACGTTATTACCACGGGTCGGCGTTCGAACAAATTGATAAAGCGAAACTCTCTTGCAAGTTCGTATACAAGTCATGTCCGGAGTTGTGAAGTAAGAGTATCGTCCCACTTGGTCACAGGTAAATTAAAGTCGCCAAAAATTACGGTATCTTGTGAGTTACTTACATCTGCAATTTGTTCGTAAATTTCTCGGTCAGTTTGCACTGATTGAGCTGGAGGTCTGTATATTAATGCAAGTATTATTTTTGTACCTTTATTATTCTTTATTAGCACAAAAGATGCGTCGACGTTCACAATTTGAGGTTTTGACAAGAGGGTAGGGTTAAGACTTTCTTTGATATAAAGTAGAACGCCACCTCCATTTCGATTTATTCGGCTTTTCTCAAACATTACATAACCGGGAAGTGAATACTCTGCTAAAAAGTCTCTATCTTCTGTATTGAGGCAAGATTCGGTTATGCCAATCACATCATAATTTTCTGTAAACACTAGCTCCTCTAAATCTGAAAATTTATTGCGTATGCTACGAGCGTTTGCATAGAAAACCTTTAATTTGTTATGTTAGGACTCACGGAACGCTCTAGAATAATATTTTTGGTTCTTGTCGGATCTACATTTATGTTCATGGCTGTCCTCGGTCCTCGCTGTCTTCGGTCCTTATCGCTGGTGGTCCTCGGTTGCCTCTGTTTTTTTCTTGGCGTTGGATGATTTTATGTCACTGCTGCTTCTTTTCGGATGGCGTTTTTTGATCCATGGCTGCGGACTGCTTCGTGTAGGAGACGACCCATGCGTGCTGAACCCACAGGGTTTAGATGAGTGCCATCCTTGCGGAACAGAGTAGGCTGGTTGTAGAAGTTGTCCCAGAGGTTGATGAGTTCAACTTCTTCCCTCAGACACAAATATTTTAGTCGGCTATTTGTGCTGAAGGCCTTGTCGTAGACTTGTCAGGTGCGTCGATCGTGGGGAGAATGCCTGAGATGATGATATTCCTTGACTTGTTTTTGTAGTGCTGGATCATCTTGCGATATTTCTCCATCAACTCTTCGGATCTGGTGCGCATGACGTCATTTGAACCATCATGGATGACAAAAAGGGTTATTTTCATTTGCATCCTTTGTGGTATCTTCGAAGGCTTCCACAATGTCGTCCAGTCCAGCTCCTGGGATGCAAAATCTTTTCATTGATTTGGGACTCTGTCGCAGAACTCTTCGACCTGTCCTCGTAGGATGGAATCCCCAACGAGCCTGGTCTCTTCTGGTTCGTCTTCCATCTCTACCAATATCTCAAATCTGTTTGACATTGTGACTGGTAGATGAGACTTTTTCTGCGTTGGCCGTGCACCGTTCCTCACTGGTGTAAATCCGGAAACCTGTGGTGGCGGGACTCTACGTACAGGTCGGGGAGAGGAGTGGTTAGAACGGGGGCGAGGGGTTGGTACTGTTCGTGCTAGCAGGCTTCTTGCACGAGGAGTGGGGGAGAGACTAAGGTGAACAGGGCAGCTGTCCTGGTTTGATGTCGGCTCAGGTTCATCAGAAGCATCTGCTGCAGTGTCTACTGCAGGTGTTGGATTGTTGGCAGATGACGTTGGGGCGGTGGTGGATGCTGGAGTTGAAACAATTGGAGTTAGTGATACTCCACATGAGTGTTACAAAACTCTTGGAGTGATTCCAGCTTCCTGGTGAGGGCGTTGATCTTGTTGTGGGCTTCATCCAATTTTGCTGTCAAATCCTCTCGTTGCTGGCAGATAGTCGGCAGAGACTTGTGGATCGGCAGGAGCAAACATGGAAGCACCAAACCTACCGGCGCAGTTCGTACAGGCACGAGGCATGGTGACGATCACTTTCTTCAGATCACTTCACTCACTTAAAAACACTTAACTCACTTTAAAAAACTAAACTCACTTTAAAAACACTTCACTCCCTTCAGGTCGCTTCACTTACTTAAATAGGCCTAACCGAAAACAAAACATTTGAAATACACACAAATAGGTTATCAGCGGTGATAGCCTAACCGAAAATTAAAACAAAACAAAATTAAATTTGAATACGCAGTGATAGCCGAACCAAAAACAATTTTATGTTTATTTAAACAGAAATAAATATAAATATAAATATAAATTTAAATAGAAAATGTGTGTGTGTGAGAGAGAGAGAGAGTGTGTGTATGTGTTTATGTGTGTGTGTGCGCAAGAGAAAAAGAGCGAGAGATGAGAAGAGCTTTAAGAAGTGCAAGGAAGAATTCCAAAGTATGTCTGGGGATAAGAATACAGAAAACTTACTCCGAAAGTTTGGTCTTGAACAAATAATTAAACAGGCCATGAATACAATATACAGTATGTATGGTACCATATCTAATATTTTAACTATAGATAATTTATGGTATTAACTACAAATACCAATGAAGATAAATTATATACATTTAGAAAATGATATAATTTACACCGACTATACAGTATTTTGTATGATTAACCTAATTCATCTCTTTTTGTTTACCTAAAGGTGTTCAGTAATAAATAAAGACAAAATATTAAATAATAAAGTGCAAAAATAACTAAATCATTGTTTGGGAAGGCTGGGCATAGTTTACCAGATAATATAAAGGCTTCAGAAAATCAATAGTTTGGGCAAATGAAAATGTTCAGTGCAGTAGGGAATTAACAAACAGTACAGCTTTAACTATTACTATTTTCCAACCAAGTTATATTTCAATATAGGCTCCCCACAAACTTTTGACTATGTTTATACCTGAAAAACTGTTTGAATATACTGTATAGTCCTATCACATATCAGTGTCTGGATTACAATGATTTTTTGTTTTACTTTCACACACACACACACACACACTGTATATATATATACCGGTATATATATATATATATATATATATATATATATATATATATATATATATATATATATATACGCTGTATATATATATTTATATATACCGGTATATATATATATATATATATATATTGTTACGACTGGGGTTCAAATATATCAGGGCTCTTATTCATTGGACTAGTAATGGCATAAATGCTACAACGGAAAGCGCTAGATCCAACCTCTGATGTATATTCCCAGTGAACAAAGAACACAAATACTCTCCAGAGTTCTATATGCAATAATAGGCTATCAAACTCTCAATAAATGTGCGTCTACTCTAGGCTTAATGTTATGTGAAAACAGCCTATTACTACCTATAACCGAAGGTGCTTGGTTATGGTATGCAAAGTAAGGTGGTAAGAGACGTTACAGCTTACGTTTACTTTAATCAATAAATGTCAGGCACTCCTACATGAAAGAAAGTGCACTAAAGTCCTTCAACACTAACAAGGAATCTTCTTTAAATGTTAGATGCTATAAAGATGCTCGTATCGGAAATGGAACCCAACAAGGCAGGCAGCGGAACAATGCTCGTGCAGGCTATGCACACAAAAAGGCAGAATATATAATGCAGTCGGAGCCAAGAATATCCTAAACGCTACAACAATAATAATCGCCACGACAATGCAGTATTCCTATCAACAAAAAGAGCCTAAGTCGTTTGTGTCTCAATACATCAAACTAGGCTGCGAAATGCTTGTGTAATCATAAATGGGTATGCATAATAAGAGTACTTGGTTTAATATTCTTAATGTCTACTATGATTGATAAAGTCTAGCTAGAGTCAATGATACGAGATACTGGTGCGCATGGCATGCCGCATAGCCTAGTGCAAATCTCAAGTCTGTGCGTCAAATATTACGTTATAGTGAAGGGTAGCTCTCTTGAGAAACCTTAATACCGAAGTATCAAGCGTTCTCCTGGCGTACCTCAAAGAAAAACAACCGAGCTTAGAACAGTGCAGAATGGTATAGGCAAAAAGCCCTCATCCGTGCATGCTCTACTCTCAATGGCACACAGAATAGAATTTACCCAATCAACTCCAGTTCTCAGGTATGTCGTGCAGCTTTTAATTAAAGCCTGCACTCATCGGAAACAATACCTTATAATATCAGACCCCTAGTCTAGCATTATCTAATCCAGCAGAACACTAATAATTATAGGAAGCGGTACGAAACAATATAAATGCCAACCAATACTTCGTGATCAACTTATCTTAACAACTAAACATACATAGTTTATATCAGACCTTAACACATAATACAACTGGCCAGCATGAAGCTGATTTTGCAGAGTTAACCAGAGGGGGTATAATATTAATAAAAGGTGGTGAAAGATATGGAAAAAGAGAGGGGTAGGCAGAGGAAAAGATTCTCAGGTGCAGTGCGGGGGACAGGTGTCAAGGGATAAGAGAGATGCGTTCTAGAAACCAGATCTGAGGGAGAAAGTGGCGAGGGAGCTGTATATATACTCGCACTAGCTCGAGCCGCGTGGGAAAAAAGCGGTAACAAGTCCTCTAACCACTACCAAAGTAGCTAGCAAAACATTACGTCACCAAGCATGGTAAAGAACTCCCTCAACCAATCCCCACGAGGCCAGCCAGCTATGACGTCATCGAGTATAGCAAAACAATACGCACCCCCTCTCACTCTGTTCTACTCTTTCTCTCTCTCTGATCCTATCATTACTAGTTAAGGATAAAACATATACTTTACAATTAAATATATAAAGCCTTGACATGGGTGAAAACAAAGAGCCTTTCTGGACTGCCCATGACACGAGCATTCATATTAAATAAAGCACACAACAATACACAAACTGTAGCCACATCCACTGTCCTGGCGATCCTAGTGAGTGACTGTAGGACAAGCCATGCGGTTCTAACGGAGTGGTTAACGTCACAATATATATATAGTATATACTGTATAATTATACTGTATGTAGTTAATTAAAATAAAACATATGAAACGTTATGGTAGCCTGCTAGTGGTTGAGTTTAGATAAGGTTTGTGATTGAGTTATGTGGTTGACTATATCAGTGATCAGTGGGGGCCATGTTGTTGACCCTGCGTACCTCATTTAAGGGGGAAAAGTATAGTTTTTGGTTGATCATTTCATTTATATATTTTGTTTTTAGACCTCTCCCTAGACGTCCATCAAACTTAAAAAAACATTCCCAAGATCCCCCTTCTAGATATATTTGTACATTTGTTGGTAGAAAAATGTCCGGCGAAGGCCGGTCCTCCCTCAATTACAGAATCGCTATCTCTCGCCAGGAAAAAAATCGACACCTAGGCCTAAATGAAAAATCTAAATATTAACAAAGAAATGGGACGAAAAGTCTTATAATCGCCAAACCAATGGGCCGCACGTCTTAAAACCTCAAAACTAATGGGGCTTAAAATGAGGGAGAAGGGGAGTCAGAAAAAAAAACATTACCCCTTAAATCCCTCTCTCGTTATCGCGCACCCCAATATTTTCTGTTTTCATTCCCGACCAGCGTATACGCCGTGTGCTTCAGTGACGGAGATAACGCATTTGTCCTACTGTCCGCGCCAGTGATCCGCACCGGAGCGTATGTGTAGTGGAAGCGCGGGGTTCCTGCGTATTTCAACCAACCTATTTCATAATATTCATACGGTAAAGTTGCCTATTATATAAGTCTGTTACAAATGGTGGGAATTATGACTAGATTTAAGGGAGCCCACCTCGCTTTTTGTTCTCTTTCTCTCCCTTTGTCCCTGGCTTGTATCCATTCGGTCCTATTCAGCCAACTGTTTTAAGACGTTCATCCCCATCCAGGTGTCGATTTCTTCCTGGCGAGTGATAGCGAGCCATCATTGTATGGAGAAATCCGGCTTCGCCGGAGAAATTTTTCTATCGAAAAATGTACAAATTTACCTTGCTATCAACACAAAAATATATATATGTTGGCTCGCTACCGCTCGCCAGGAAAATATTGACACCTGGATGGGGGTAAACGTCTTAAAACAGTAGGATGAATGGGGTTGAATGGATACAAGCCAAAGAGCGAGAGAGAGAAAGAGAACAAAAGCGAGGTGGGCTCCCTTAACCAACCCATTTCATAATATTCGTACAGTTGCCAATATATATATATATATATATACACCTGGTACAAACGGTGGGAATGACACACTAGCTTTAACCCTTTGAAGATTATGACGCATTTTGTTCACGTGTACAGCTTGTAATTTCGCTATTTCAGGTACAGTTGTCCACATAAGTTCTGTTCCGCGTCGTGTTCTTATGTATGTATGTACTGTATGTATATACTTAGGCACATACCCCCATTGCTCGGGGTGGCCGACTCGAGACAGAGCCCAAACAGAAACAATAAAACATAACACAATATATATATATATATATATATATATATATATATATATATATATACCGGTATATATATATATAAATTAAACATAAAATACAAAATAAAACTCATGCACATCTAGGTCGCCCAGGAAAAGACCCAGAGACCCATGGACCTCCAGCACTCCCCCGGTCCCAGACCTCCTGGAGAGGTTCTGGTCTCAGCAGGCAGACACGCAGCGGAACCACACCACATTGCCCGCCCACCTTACTTTCAGACATGGCCCTTCAAAATATAGACAACAATCAGTCTAAAATTTCTACCATTTGGGTAGTGTCAGCCAGGGAATAGGTGAAGAAATTTACAGCCCATTTGCTCTAGCCCTTTTTGAGTTATAGAGGTTAAGGCTCACGATTTCTGGCCTACCAATTTGGAACAGGGTATAGTTATTATAACTATTGTTTGTTATTATAGTTATTATTGTTATTAATGTTTATATTGTTACTATTATTATTATTGTTAATATTGTTATTATTGTTATTATTATTATTATTGTTGTTATTGTTTTATTATCGTCCTT
>CM064525.1:12722703-12802703 GCA_032716605.1 Paralithodes platypus
CGAGACAAAAGGATATAAACCGAAAGAGAACAACACTCTTCTTGTTAGTTAAAATAGGACTTCTGAGGTAATCAACCCTACTGGATTATTAAGCCAACACACTGTAAATCAAGAATAACATCAGGACTGGAGCCCCTTTTCAAGAACTCCAGCCCCTTTCAGAACAACACGATAACTGAGGGATATACAATTGTACATTATGAACGGAAAAAAAAAGACAATGAAAACAAATGGAGAACAGATACATAGAGGAAAAAAGACGAAACAAGTGAGAGAGAACGAAGAGAGAGAAAAGGGAGAAAGATGGTAATTGGGAGAGGGGAAAAATATATGAATATTAATGTGCAGAAACGGAGGAGGGAGGCACATGTGAACAAACGGAGGAAATGAAACGAAAACAATAAACTTGGAAGTAAAGAAAACACTGGAATAAAGAAGAGGATGTAGGGGATCAACGGAGAAGAATGGAGACGAGAGAGAGAGATGTACATAGATACACTGGCCACACAGACCTTACGATCCAAACGAGGTGGTCAGGACTTAATTCTAGTAGAGATGGCATATCCGAGAGAGAGAGAGAGAGAGAGAGAGAGAGAGAGAGAGAGAGAGAGAGAGAGAGAGAGAGAGAGGAGAATTACATAAGTGATGACTGCGCCACCATCGGACAAGTTATGAGTGCGGAGAGCCGAGAGAGTAGGTGGCTGGAAGACGGAGGAGGTGTGAATAGTGTAGTGCAAAGGAGTACAAAGGAAAACAAGCAACAACAGTTCTTGCGACCCCTCAAGGTTACTTGCCCTCCAAAATACTGCTGTTTTTTAGAGTCGAACAGTATTTCAGAAAGATAAAGATGTGAAAAGGAAATACCTCCCTGGGGATTAACATTGCAGGGAGGGGTAGGGGGGACAATATTAATGAAATAGCCCAATTAAGGAAATATTGTATTCATTTACAAATGCAGTCAACCTTGGATTCAGAGCAAGGTGCTTGTCAAAGCAAACTTTGAAGCGGTGTTGCAGTCTAACGTCTCGGGGAAGTCCATTCCACAGTTGACGACTCGATTGAAGAAGAAATTCTTGGATTCGTGCGAGTTGAATGATTTACCAATTATTTTGCAACCATTTCCCCATGTGTAGTTTGATCGGTCAATCGTAAAGTATTTACTACAGTTCATATTGTCTATACCTCTGATGATCTTGAAGACTTGAATTGGGTCGCCTCCTAATCTACGCTTTGTTAGGGGAAACATATGTAATTCTTCAAGAAGTTTCTCAAATGATGTTTCTTTAGACTGGGTATAATTTTTAGTGACTCTACGTTGAACAAGTTCCAGTTTCTCTATATCCTTTTGATAGGAAAGGCACCAGGGCTGAACGCAATATTCCAGGAGTGGGCGAACTAAGGAATTATAAAGAGTGAGAATTTGGATTTGTGCTCAAAGGACCTGCCTATGAAACCAATAATTTTGATTGCTTTCTTAACAACCTCCTTGCAATGTTGACTAGGTTTGAGGTTACCTGATATTGTTACCCCTTAAATTCCGTTTCTTTGTCCACAGTCTTGAGTTGGGTGCCATTCATTGAATAGTTAGCTTTATCATTTCGGCTTCCAATGTGAACTACTTTACATATGTCTTAATTGAAACACATTTGCCATATTTTAGCCCATTGAGACAACTTATCTAGATTGCCTGAACGTGTTCTTTTGAGATTACGTTATTTGCAATTTTTGTATCATCTGCAAACTTTGAGATTGTGCAGGTGAGGCCCTCATCTATGTAATTTATGTAGATTAGGAAGAGAACTGGCCCCAGTACTGATCCTTGTGGTACTCCGCTAGTTACAGAGAGAGAGAGAGAGAGAGAGAGAGAGAGAGAGAGAGAGAGAGAGAGAGAAAATTGTTTAGTAAAAATCTTGATATCCACAATATACTCGCTATTCTAAGAAAAGTGTTTGATTGCACACGTATCACATTCATGTGTGCAAACTGTATAGAGTAAAATTGGTCCCCTTGTCATGTACATTTGATTTTGGCTGAGTGGTCAAATTGGGCTGAACGGTCAAATTGGGCTGAATGGTCAAATTGGGCTGAACGGTCAAATTGGGCTGAATGGTCAAATTGGGCTGAATGGTTAAATTGGGCTGAATGGTCAAATTGGGCTGAACGGTCATATTGGGCTGAGTAGTCAAATTGGGCCAAACAGTCAAATTAGGTTGAGTGGTCTAATTTGTCAGAATGGTGTAATTGAGTAAAGTGGTCAACATTAGCCGATTTGAAGTAACGTCATCTTTCTCTATTATTCTGTGGTAAATAATACAAACATAAAATAATCCCCAGCAACTCTTAAAATGCGATGATATATTTAGGGAATTTTCTTCAGCTTAGTAAGGCCCACGAAATGAAAGAAACAAACTCACCTCATCAGTCTGCTGCTTTTACATCTCGTCTTCGTAAAATTGATCAAGGCCGCTGCATCAAACCCAAATCCTTACCTGTAAAAGAAGAAACGAAAGTGCATTAATATAATTATTCTCCTAAGAGTGGTATACGAAACCTTATGCTGAATTTACTCAGGCCTTACCTCCATAAATTCAATTAATTATTTCTCCTAACATACCTAACTCCTAACACTTCCTAACAGGAGGGGGTCGAGAAAAAGCAACCGTTCCAACAAAGCAACAGAGGTAAAAATATTACTAATTCTCGGCACAAGAGATGGTTGCAGAATAACCCAAGGCTGTTTGACACGTAAAGAAAACGAGAGCCAGGTGAGGGGACTCTTAAAAACTCATAAAGTGGCCAATTATGAGAGCCTCCACAGACGAACTCACTAGAGAGAAGGTTATAGGTGGTGAGACGTGTGTGTGTGTGTGTGTGTGTGTGTGTGTGTGTGTGTGTGTGTGTGTGTGTGTGTATAAGTGTGTATGTACTGTGTGTGTGTGTGGTAGTGATTGTGTGTGTGAGTGTATGTGTGTGTGTGTGTTTGTGTGTGGGGGGGGGGGGGGGGCACAGAGGACTACATTAGACCTTTCCCTCAGATTAGGTCAATACGTAATTTTCATCAAATATCGACACACCAATTGGTGAAACGTCATACATTCAACAAACTAATGGGGTGAAACATCTTAAGCTCGTAAAAGTAATCTCCCCGGTTATCTCTGTATATTGTGGTTTGCATAATGTCATGCGATTTTTTTTTTTTTCCCCACCGCCTCACGCCCAAGTGCACAAACTCTAATAACATTTTCATTTCCCGGGGCCAGGCCTCTCGACTCTTGCCCTTACTGCCCGGGTGTGGAGGGTCGAGATTACCTTGGCTTCCCCACTGGCTTGACAATTCCCAGCTCGATGCCTGTATGGCGTTGCAGTCGAAGGGGGTTCTTTTCTATTGGGAGAGTTTTGTCCGGTTTTTTTTTTTTTTTTTTTTTTTTTTTTGAATGGCATGTCGTTTTTCTAGACCCTCTTCTTTCTCCCTCATGTGAAACACAATTTAGTTTTGAGGTTTTAAGACATTCCCCAATTAGTTTGTCGATTTTATGACACTGCCCTATATTTTTCAATATTAAGACCTTTCGTGCCATTTAGGCATTGATTTTTTCCTGGAGAGCGAAAGCGAGCATACATTTTTTGGTGAGGCCGGAACATGTTTTTACCGAAAAACGTACAAATTGATCTCGAAGAGGAATCTTGAGGATTTTGTTAAAGCTTGAAAGGAGCCTAGGGAGGAAACTAAACTAATCATAAAATTATAAATAAATAAACACATAAATAACATCTACCCCCTTAACCCCTTCAATACCATGACGTCTGTTAACCTTGGATTCTGGCTAAAATTAGACGACGTTATGCAGGTTACGGGGAGATGGGTCGTTTTTCTGGCCTCCCTTCTTCCTCATGTTTAGCCCTGTTAGTTTTCAGATTTTAAGACGTTCAACCCATTATTTTGGCGATTTTAAGACCTTTCGCCCCATTTCTCTATCAATATTTTTAAAAATCGTGTCATATAGGTGTCGATTCTTTCTTGATGAGCGATAGCGAGCCTGTAATATAAGAGAAAGCGGCCTTCGATCGGGACATTTTTATATCGAAAAATGTACAAATTTATCTTGAAGGAATCTTGGGGGGGGAGGGGGGGAGGGATGGGGGATTTAAGCTTGATGGAGGTCTAGGGACGAAACTAAAAAATAAATTATAGAAAGATACATAAATGAGCAAATAAATCTTATGTTATTCAGTGGGTTTACAGAGATCGTATATACCCCTATGAGCACTGAAGGAGAGATGATAGGCTAAAGCAAATCGGCTAATAATAATAATAATAATAATAATCAAAATCTGATAAAAATTAGGTCCTCGTGCTGAAAGGGTTAAGGAGACTTTAACCCCTTCAGCACGATGACTCATTTTTACTTTTGACTCTGGCTACAATTAGACGGTTTTATGCGGTGTATGACAAACCTGTGTTGTTCAGGGGGTTTATTGAGATCGTTTATACCCCCTTGGAGTCCTAGAGATAGATTCCAAGGTTAAGAAAATCGTCTAATGGTAACCAGAATAAGCTAAAAATTACGTCATCGTGCTGAAGGGGTTAAATGGCGACGTTTGCTAAATAATTATGAATGATTAAATAATTAAACTTAACCCGTACAGTACCAGGGACGTCCTTTTCATCATATTCAGGCAACTATTAGACGATTTTATTCAGCTTAGGAAGGACCTCTAGCAATAATAAGGCTTCAAACTATCTCAACCAACCCTTTTAACTACCCCAGATGGTGATGGGCTGGTCTATCAGAATGAGAGTTGAGCGTTCTCTGCCATACCCATAGCTTACTCTGACTGTTCCTTTTACTTATATATTTTCTAGATCTCTAGTGACGGCGTCTTTTCCGTGGATTGACCTCCCTACTGCCAACCCTGGCAGATTGGGAGCCAAAGCGTCACATTTTTCCTTTGCCCCTCAACTTTCCCTTTATAATTGCTGAGGGGCACAGGGCCTTGGGTGGTGCTTTTGTTTCCCGGGCGTTTCCGCACCCTCCTCAGCTCCCCGCCTTTGAGTGGCTTCGGTCACCTGGGCATTATTAGTGGTAAGCTGGGAGGGTTCTGTGGGGGCGCTCGGTTATGGCCTTGGCCTTGCTCGGGACCTTGGGGCTGCTCGGCCAGACAGCCTGAGGAACAGCAACAACAACAACAACAACTACCCCAGATCCTTCCTAAGGTGCATAATATAGTCTAAATTTAGCTAGAATAACATATAACACACGTCGCTGGTCCTCAAAGGGTTAAGTCTGCAAAGTTAGGTAGCCAAGATGTCGTCTACTGGAAAGAGGTTGGTCATGACGCTCCCTATAAAAGACCCTTATACAGTCATCCTCTCTCTCTCTCGTTGGCAGGCTCAGCTCAGTAATGTGATCTAATGATGTCTGTCTGTAAGTATAGCTCTCTCTCTTTTTTCTCTCTCTCTCTCTCTCTCTCTCTCTCTCGTTGGCAGGCTCAGTAATGTGATCTAATGATGTCTGTCTGTAACTATAGCTCTCTCTCTCTCTCTCTCTCTCTCTCGTTGGTAGCCACAGTAACATGAACTAATGATGTGGCCTCTCTCTCTCTCTTTCTATGTCTATCGTCCCTCATTTATCAGCCTCTCTTCACCATTCCCTTTCCCGTCTTCCACCTCTACTCTTCCACCTCTACTCTTCCACATCTAAATGGCACAGAATGTCTAAATATTGACAAATGAATGGGGCAAAAGGTCTCAAATCGCCAAGCTAAAGGAACGGACGTTCTAAAATCTCAAAACTAATGGGGTAAAAAATTAGGAAGAAGGGGATCCAGAAAAACGAACCATTCCCCCTTAAAACCTCGTGTCACATCAACTCAACGCCTGTTTTTGTGTGTATGTGTATGTGTGGGGGGGGGGGGGGGGGAACCAAGCATCTTGAGTTCTTGACTCAAGCTTAATTGGACGGCAAAAATCGGCTTAACCCCTTTTGCACCATGACATCTTTTTACCTTTGATGCTGGCTAAAATAAGACGATTATATGCAGTTTGAGAAGAAGCTATGTCATTAAACCCCTTCAGCACCATGACACTTTTTTACCTTTGATGCTGGCTAAAATGAGACGATTATATGCAGTTTGAGAAGAAGCTATGTCATTAAACCCCTTCAGCACCATGACACTTTTTTACCTTTGATGCTGGCTAAAATGAGACGATTATATGCAGTTTGAGAAGAAGCTACGAGCTACGCTCGTAGCATACGCAATCAATTTTCAGATTTAGAGGAACTAGTGTTTACAGAAAATTATGATGTGATTGGCATAACAGAATCTTGGCTCAATACAGAAGATAGAGACTTTTTAGCAGAGTATTCACTTCCCGGTTATGTAATGTTTGAGAACAGCCGAATAAATAAAAATGGAGGTGGCGTTTTATTTTATATCAAAGAAAGTCTTAACCCGACCCTCGTGTCAAAACCTCAAATTGTGAACGTCGACACATCTTTTGTGCTAATAAAGAATAATAAAGGTACAAAAATAATACTTGCGTTAATATACAGACCTCCAGCTCAATCAGTGCAAACTGACCGAGAAATTTACGAACAAATTACAGATGTAAGTAACTCACAAGATACCGTAATTTTTGGCGACTTTAATTTACCTGTGACCAAGTGGGGCGATACTCTTACTTCACACTCCGGACATGACTTGTATACGAACTTGCAAGAGAGTTCGCTTTATCAATTTGTTCGAATGCCGACCCGTGGTAATAACGTTCTTGACATTGTACTTGCAACAAAAGAAGAATTGATAGAGAATTTGAATGTTGGTGATGAATTCAGTAACAGCGACCATCGTACGATAACTTTCACTTTAAAGTTTACTAGTAATGAACCAAATAGTAGCATCGAAAAAGTCCCTAATTTCAAGAAAGCAAACTTCCATAAACTTAGAGCTATGTTTAAAGAAACTGACTGGAGCTTTTTAATTAACAATAATGACATAAATACATCTTGGAAGTTATTCGAAACCACTTACCTAAAAGCAGTGCAAGACTGCATACCATCGAAAATACGGCGTCCAGGCCATAATAATAAGCCCAAATGGTGGAATAAAGATATTTCAAACTGCCTGCTTGCTAAAAAATTTGCTAATGATAGATTAAAATCCTCACAAAATGACGAAGAACGGGTGAAATTTGTAGAGCTACGACGCAAAGCCAAAAAGTTAATTAAGCAAAGTAAAAAGACCTTAGAGTTACATATTGCGAATCAAAGTAAAACAAACCCGAAAGAATTCTATAGTTATATCAGAAAGAAAAAAGTAGTTACTTCAACTGTTGGACCGTTAGTCGATGAAAATGGAGAATACACCAAAGACAAAGTACAAATGAGTAATGCCCTCAATACCTTCTTTGCATCAGTTTTACAACAGAAGACCTCAGTGATATCCCTACACCATCGCCGATTCAGATTGATAATTCAGATGTTCTAAGCAATATCACCGTTACAGAGAGAGAAGTATTGAATTGTTTAGATAAACTCAAGGTAAATAAAGCGCCAGGACCTGATACAATCTCGCCTAGAGTTCTAAAGGAAGCTAAGGATGAGCTCTCCAAACCACTGACATTACTATTCAATAAATCCTTGCAGTCTGGAACTATGCCTGATCAGTGGAAGCTAGCCAACGTAACACCGATATTCAAAAAAGGCAGCAAATCCCTACCCAGTAACTATCGTCCAATTAGCTTTACCTCAGTTGTATGTAAAATGTTAGAAACACTCATAAGAGACAGACTCGTAAATCACTTAGAGGAAAATAACATACTTAAAGATACTCAACACGGATTTCGTAAAAAACGTTCCTGTTTAACAAACCTCTTAGACTTCTTCCACGATATCCTCAACCTCTACGATGAGAGTAAAGCTGTAGATATTATATACCTTGATTTTCAAAAGGCCTTTGACAAAGTTCCCCACAAACGTTTACTGCTAAAACTAAAAGCGCATGGAATACAAGACGGTGTGTTGAAATGGATAGAAAATTGGCTCAGCAACAGAAAGCAAAGGGTAGTCATAAACGGTAAGGCATCTAAATGGACCAATGTAAGTAGCGGGGTACCCCAGGGATCGGTACTAGGACCAATTCTCTTTCTAATTTACATCAACGACATAGATGAGGGCCTCACCTGTACAATCTCAAAATTTGCTGACGATACAAAAATTGCAAATAGCGTACTCTCAAAAGAACAAGTTGACGATATGCAACACAATCTAGATAAATTGTCATGTTGGGCCCAAATTTGGCAAATGAGTTGCAATGCGGATAAATGTAAAGTACTACATGTCGGATACCTAAATGAGAAAGCAAACTATTCGATGAATGGCACTCAGCTTAAGAATGTAAACAGAGAAACCGATCTGGGAGTAACAATATCGAGTAACCTAAAACCGAGTCAACAATGTTCAGAAGTTGTTAAGAAGGCAAACAAAATAATTGGCTTTATAGGCAGGTCATTTGAGCATAAATCCAAAGAAGTTATCCTAACCCTTTACAATTCCTTAGTCCGCCCTCTTCTGGAATACTGCGTTCAATCCTGGTGCCCTTATTACCAAAAAGATATAAATAAGCTAGAACGAGTTCAACGTAGAGTTACCAAAATGATACCTAGCCTAAAGAACAAACCATACGAAGAGCGTCTTAGAGAATTAAATCTATTTCCTTTAACCCAGCGCAGATTAAGAGGTGACTTAATTCAAGTGTTCAAAATCATCAAAGGCATCGACAATATGAACTGTAGTAAGTACTTCACTATCGACCAATCTAATTACACGCGGGGAAACGGTTGCAAAATTATTGGTAAATCTTTTAACTCGCACGAATCTAAGAATTTCTTCTTCAATCGAGTTGTCAACTTGTGGAATGGGCTTCCCCGAAACGTTATAGACTGCATCACCGTTGATTCATTTAAACTCCGCCTAGACAAATATCTCTCATCAAACCCGCGACTGACTGCGTTTGTAAATGAATAACTTTATTTTATCCCCCCCTCAGTTACTAACCCATCTGTCCTCTACTAACTTCCTAACCCTGCCACGAACATTAGTTCCAGGGCAGTAATTCCCTTTCCAATGTTCCCTTACCCACTCTAAACCACTGTTTGGACACTTGATCCTCAGTGTTTTGGAGGACAAGCAACCTAGAAGGGTCACCAGATCTGTTGTTGCTTGATTTCCTTTGTACTCCTTTGTATTAAACCCCTTCAGCACCATGACACTTTTTTACCTTTGATGCTGGCTAAAATGAGACGATTATATGCAGTTTGAGAAGGACCTATGTCACTGAGAAGCTCTATTGCGATCGTATTTACCCATTTGAGTAGTAGAGGTAAATTATACTTACCGTATCTCTCTACTAAACAAGTAGTCTATAGTCTATTCGCTGTAATTAGGCGAGAAATCATGACCTCTATCCACTGTAACTCAAAAAGGGCTAGAGCAAATTAGCTGTAAATTTCCACATCTGTTCCTTGACTGACTTTTCCCAAATGGTAGAAATATTAGCGCAATTACTCTAGTCGTTTTTGAGCTACAGAGGTTAGAAGTCATGATTTTTCGCCTACTTACAGCGAATAGACTATAGTATATATTTCCGCTAAATTCACAAGTGGTCAAAGACAGAGAGAGAGAGAGAGAGAGAGAGAGAGAGTAGTACGCACGCAGCACTTGCCTTAAGGGGATAGTACTCGTTTTTTCTGGATCCCCTTCTCCCTCATGTTTGGCATATTAGTTTTGAGGTTTTAAGACGTTTGTTTCGTTAGTTTGGCGATTCTGAGACCTTGCGCCTCATTTTGTTGTTGTCAATATTAAGACCTTTCGTGCCCTTTAGGTGTCGATTGTTTCCTAGCGAGCGATAGCGAGCCTCTAATTTTAGAAGGAACCGACCTTTGGCCAGGAAATTTTTCTACCGAAAAAGGTACAAATTTATCTTGAAAAGGAGTCTAGAGGGTGTTTTTCTAAGCTTGATGGAGGTCTAGCGAAGAAACTAATAAATAAATGAATATATAAATATATAGACCCCAAAATATAACCACTGTCCCCTTAAGCCCCTCAGCGATGAAGCACCACCTTGGTAGCAACCAACCTCCTCCTCTTCTTCCTTTGTCAATATTAACACTTCTAGTGTCATTTAGGTGTCGATATTTTCCTGGCGAGCAATAGTGAGTCTGTAATTTAAGAGGAACAGACCTTCGGCCTTTGCTATTCTTTTATCTACCTCGTAGTCAGTAGATTAGTAGTTCAGATATCCAAACTGCCCCGCAAGGACCAATAGATGTGTTGCAGTTTGTACTCCTTTGTATTCCTTGGTATACATAGAGATCTTGGGATATGGGAGATCATTAGCCCCTTCGGTACCGGTAACGGCCTTTCCGTGTTATTCTGGCAATTACTAGATTATTGTATTCAGCTTAGGAAGGGCCTCTAGCGATTAAAAGACTACAGACTATCTCACTTATTCCTTCTAGCTACAATAGATCCTTCCTAAGCTGAATAAAATCGTCTCATATTTGCCAGAATAAGCTGAAAAGGCCATGACCAGTACGGTACTGAATGGGTCAAGAGCCCTTCTGGTACCGCAATGATCAAACAACAGGGCCATACTTTATTGTTGGTCAGCCTCCTGTTCCCTATCCTCTTCCTTCTCTTCCTCCTCCTCCTCCTCCTCTTCCTTCGCTATAATTTTCTCTACCCTGTTCCCTATCCTCCTCCTTCTCTTCCTCCCTATTTTCCTCCTCCTCCTCCTCCTCTTCCTTCGCTATCATTTTCTCTACCTCGTAGTCAGTAAATTAGTAGTTTAGTTATCCAAACTGCCCCGTATGGACTAATAGGTATGTTTCAGTTTGTTCTCCTTTGTATTCCTCCTCCTCCTCCTCCTCCTCCCTATCCTCCTCCTCCCTATCCTCCTCTCCTCTGGCGGCGACGGCCCACAAAGGCTAGCAAGTGTGGCGAGTTAAGCCCTCTTGCTGGGGAAGTGGGTGTATGTGTGTGTGTGTGTATGTGTGTGTGTGTGGAGGGGGGTGGGGAGAAAGGAGGGGGAAGAAGGGAGAGGAAGAGGGAAATGGGGAGGGGAAGGAAGAGGAAGGGGCGGGAGGAGGGAAAAGGGAAGAGAGCAGAAGGATTCGAAAGGGAAGGAGTACAAAGAAGTACAAAGGAGTACAAAGGAGTATAAAGATAATCAAGCAACAACAGGTCTAGTGACCCTTCTAGGCTGCTTGTCCTCCAAAACACTGAGGATCAAGTGTCCAAACAGTGGTTTAGAGTGGGTAAGGGAACATTGGAAAGGTAACTACTGCCCTGGAACTAATGTCCGTGGCAGGATTAGGAAGTTAGTAGGGGACATATGGGTTAGTAACTGATGGGAGGATAAAATAAAGTTATTCATTTACAAACGCAGTCAGTCGCGGGTTTGATGCGAGATATTTGTCTAGGCGAAGTTTAAATGAATCAACGGTGCTGCAGTCTATGACATCTCGGGGAAGCCCATTCCATAAGTTGACAACTAGATTGAAGAAGAAATTCTTAGCTTCATGTGAGTTAAAAGATTTACCAATAATTTTGCAACCGTTTCCCCGTGTGTAATTAGATTGGTCGATAGTGAAGTACTTTTACTACAGTTCATATTGTCGATGCCTTTGATGATTTTGAACACTTGAATTAAGTCGCCTCTTAATCTGCACTGGGTTAAAGGAAATAGATTTAATTCTCTAAGACGCTCCTCGTATGGTTTGTTCTTTAGGCTAGGTATCATTTTGGTAACTCTACGTTGAACTCGTTCTAGCTTGTTTACATCTTTTTGGTAATAAGGGCACCAGGATTGAACGCAGTATTCCAGAAGAGGGCGGACTAAGGAATTGTAAAGGGTTAGGATAACTTCTTTGGATTTATGCTCAAATGACCTGCCTATAAAGCCAATTATTTTGTTTGCCTTCTTAACAACTTCTGAACATTGTTGGCTCGGTTTTAGGTTACTCGATATTGTTACTCCCAGATCGGTTTCTCTGTTTACATTCTTAAGCTGAGTGCCATTCATCAAATAGTTTGCATTCTCATTTTGGTATCCAATATGTAGTACTTTACATTTATCCGCATTGAAACTCATTTGCCAAATTTGGGCCCAACATGACAACTTATCTAGATTGTGTTGCATATCGTCAACTTGTTCTTTTGAGAGTACGCTATTTGCAATTTTTGTATCGTCAGCAAATTTTGAGATTGTACAGGTGAGACCCTCATCTATGTCGTTGATGTAAATTAGAAAGAGAATTGGTCCTAGTACCGATCCCTGGGGTACCCCGCTACTTACATTGGTCCATTTAGATGCCTTACCGTTTATGACTACTCTTTGCTTTCTGTCGCTGAGCCAATTTTCTATCCATTTCAACACACCATCTTGTATTCCATGCTCTTTTAGTTTTAGCAGTAAACGTTTGTGGGGAACTTTGTCAAAGGCCTTTTGAAAATCAAGGTATATAATATCTACAGCTTTACTCTCATTGTAGAGGTTGAGGATATCGTGGAAGAAGTCTAAGAGGTTTGTTAAACAGGAACGTTTTTTACGAAATCCGTGTTGAGTATCTTTAAGTATGTTATTTTCCTCTAAGTGATTTACGAGTCTGTCTCTTATGAGTGTTTCTAACATTTTACATACAACTGAGGTTAAGCTAATTGGACGATAGTTACTGGGTAGGGATTTGCTGCCTATTTTTAATATCGGTGTTACGTTGGCTAGCTTCCACTGATCAGGTATATTTCCAGACTGCAAGGATTTATTAAATAGCAATGTCAGTGGTTTGGAGAGCTCATCCTTAGCTTCCTTTAGGACTCTAGGTGAGATTTTATCAGGTCCAGGCGTTTTATTTACCTTGAGTTTATCTAAACAATTCAATACTTCTCTCTCTGTAACGGTGATATTGCTTAGAACATCTGAATTATCAATCTGAATCGGCGATGGTGTAGGGATATCACTGAGGTCTTCCGTTGTAAAAACTGATGCAAAGAAGGTATTGAGGGCATGACTCATTTGTACTTCGTCTTTGGTGTATTCTCCATTTTCATCGACTAACGGTCCAACAGTTGAAGTAACTACTTTTTTCTTTCTGATATAACTATAGAATTCATTCGGGTTTGTTTTACTTTGATTCGCAACATGTAACTCCAGGGTCTTTTTACTTTGCTTAATTAACTTTTTGGCTTTGCGTCGTAGGTCTACAAATTTCACCCGTTCTTCGTCATTTTGTAAGGATTTTAATCTATCATTAGCAAACTTTTTAGCAAGCAGACAATTTATATCTTTATTCCACCATTTGGGCTTATTATTAAGGCCTGGACGCCGTATTTTCGATGGTATGCAGTCCTGCACTGCTTTAAGGTAAGTGGTTTCGAATAATTCCCAAGATGTATTTATGTCGTTATTGTTAATTAAAAAGCTCCAGTCAGTTTCTTTAAACATAGCTCTAAGTTTATGAAAGTTTGCTTTCTTGAAATTAGGGACTTTTTCGATGCTGCTATTTGGTTCGTTACTAGCAAAGTTTAAAGTGAAAGTTATTGTACGATGGTCGCTGTTACTGAATTCATCACCAACATTCAAATTCTCTATTAATTCTTCTTTTGTTGCAAGTACAAGGTCAAGAACATTATTACCACGGGTCGGCGATCGAACAAATTGATAGAGTGAACTCTCTTGCAAGTTCGCACACAAGTCATGTCCGGAGTGTGAAGTAAGAGTATCGCCCCACTTGGTCACAGGTAAATTAAAGTCGCCAAAAAATACGGTATCTTGTGAGTTACTTACATCTGCAATTTGTTCATAAATTTCTCGGTCAGTTTGCACTGATTGAGCTGGAAGTCTGTATATTAATGCAAGTATTATTTGTGTACCTTTATTATTCTTTATTAGCACAAAAGATGTGTCGACGTTCACAATTTGAGGTTTTGATAAGAGGGTCGGGTTAAGACTTTCTTTGATATAAAATAAAACGCCACCTCCATTTTTATTTATTCGGCTTTTCTCAAACATTACATAACCGGGAAGTTAATACTCTGCTAAAAAGTCTCTATCTTCTGTATTGAGCCAAGATTCTGTTATACCAATCACATCATAATTTTCAGTAAACACTAGTTCCTCTAAATCTGAAAAAAGGAGAAGGAAAGGTAGGGGAAGGAGGAGGGAAGTGAAAGGGTGGGTGGTAACGAGAGGAAGGGAAGGGAACGAGAGGGAGGTGAAGGAATGGAAGAGGGAGACAGACAGAGGAGGAGGGGAAGGGGAGGTGTGTGACTTTGAGAAACACAGGGGAAGGGGAAGGGGGGGAAGAAGGGGAAAGGGGAGAAGAAGGGAAGGGGAGGTCTGTGCCTTTAAGAAACACAGGGGATAGGGGTAAGGGGGAGAGGTGTGTATGCCTTTGAGAAACACAGGGGAAGGGGGAGGGGGGGGGGATGTCTTTCAGAAACACAGGGGAGGGTGGAAGGGGGAATAAGGGGAGAGGAGCTGTGTGTAATTAAGGAACATAAATGAGAGGAGAAGGGGGTAGAAAGGAAGGGGAGATGTATGCCATAGACTTATAAAGAAATACCGGTGAGGGGAAGTGGAAAGCAGGAAAAGAGGGAAGAAGGGGAGAGGTGTGTGTGACTTTGAGAAACACAGGTGAGGGGAAGGGGGAAGAAGGGAAAGGGGGACAGGTGGAATAGGAGGGGATGAAGGGGAAGGGTGGAGGTGTGTATGCCTTTGAGAAACACAGAGGAGAGTTGTGAGGGGAGACAGGTGAAGGAGGGGAAGAAGGGGAAGGGGGAAGGAGGAAGAAGGGAAAGGGGGAAGGAGGGAAATTGGGAAAGTGGGGAAGAAGGGAGACAGGTGCAGGAGGAGGGGATGAAGGGAAGGGGAGGTGTGTGCCTTTGAGAAACACTGTGACTGTCACAAGCACACACTGGCAGACACGCTATAAGAAGCTTACCCCGCCTGAAAGCATAGTTAAGCTGCCGAGGACGAGGAGGGTAAACTTAGTGTGTGGGGGGGGAGAGAGATAGATAGAGAGAGAGAGAGCGGAACGGAAGGGTTTTATATGCGAATATACCTCGGTCGGTGCTGAGTTTAACCCTTTGAAAATTATTACGCATGTTGACAGTTTATTCTAGCTATCATTAGACAATTTCATTCTGGCTACTAATAGACGACTATATTGAATTTAATAAGGGCCTCCAGCAATTAAAAAGGCATCGACAAATCTTATTTAACCAGTCTTACTACCTATAAGATCCTTCTTAAACTGTACAAAATCGTCTAAATATAGCAAAGCATAAATATAAAAAGACGTCGCTGGTACAGAAGGGGTTAACATGTGATTGGGAGTTTCAACATTTGAGGGAAACCAGGTCAAAGGTCACAAATAATGTCTTCTGTGTTGGCTTTCAGAGGGGCTACCACATCCTATCCTCCCATATACTCTCTTAAACTTGAGGTGTTGTATATTACTAGTATTGTCCTATTCCATTATTCCCTTTACATGTGTGTGTGTGTCTCTCTCTCTCTCTGTGTGGGTGTGTGTGTGTGTGTGTCCTAAATGCCGCGATTGTAAGGGGTTGTCTAGTGTGCATGTCTGTGTGTGTGTGTGTGTGTGTGTGTGTGTGTCCTTCCAAAATTGTGAGGGATGTCTCGTGTGCATTTCTGTGTGCGTGTGTGTCAGGGGGAAAAGGGGGGGGGGGGGGCGTGTCTCCCCGATAATAACAGATGGCCCTGACGGCTGGTAGTGGTGGTGGAGAACGGGCGTCTTTTCCCGGCTGTCAATGGCTGTTTGGTGTGAATGGCGGCAAAGGCTTTTGTTGGCTGGCGGCTGGGGCTGACGCGGCCATATACTTAAATCTTAGCACACTGAAACACTTCATCGTGTTTAACCCCTTCTGTACCGGTGACATTCTTTTCGTTCGATCCTGGTAACTATTACATCTCTGTCTCGTTTTTTGTTGGTAGATTTATTTAAGGGGAGAAGGATACTCGGCCCCCCTCCCCCGATCCTCTCTAGCCGACTTCACGTCTCGCAGGAGAAAGCGGTGATGGAAATTTCTCACCCCTCCACCACTGATGAGGCTATCTGCACCAGACAGTGGCGGGCGCTGGGGTCGCCGCATCCCTACGCCATTTTGGAAAATTAGAGATGCAGAGGGAGAAAAAGATAGAAGGGGCTATGGGAAGTAGAAGATGATGAGCTGCTTGAGGAGTATGTGTGGAGTTACTCGTAGAGACAGATTGAGGAATGAAGAGATACGTAGGAGAGTGGGGCAGCAGGAACATTTGTCGGCCAGAGTGGACAGCAGGGTGCTGAGCTGGTATGGTCATGTTGAACGAATGGAAGATGAAAGGCTTACAAAGAGAATATGTGAGTCAGATACAAGGGGAGATAGAGGGGTAGGAAGACCCTCATTGAGATGGAGAGACTGTGTAAGACAAGCTTTGGATGATATAGGAATGACTATATATCAGGCAAGGGAAGTGGTAATAAACAGGAATGAATGGAGAATGCTTGTGAATAGATGAATGTAAATGCGGTCGTTTGGGAAAGAGGGTCATGTGCCAGTTGGACTAGATAATAGTATGTCAGGTGCCTGGCCCGGGGAGCTGGTGGTAGTGAAGGGTGTACCTGGAAGCATGGTGGGCGGACTTGTGGTGGTAAAGCTTCACTGCGGGTCTGCCTGCAGATATCGGGGGAATCCGGGGGATCTGGGACCTGGGAATCTTTTGAAGGGGACCCTAAATGGGCCTGGGTCTCTTGGTATTTCTCCTGGACGACCTAGATGTGTGTTATTTTGTGTTTTGTTTTGTTTTGTTTTACTGATCTGTTGTGATGTCCCTGTTCGGGCTCTGTCTCGAGTCGGCCACCCCCATAAAAAAAAAAAGGTAAACTGGGGAAGGTGCTAGATTTTTTTTTTTTTTTTCCAACTACTCCCTCTCGGGCATAGGCTGATAGCCTTTACACTCTACCGCTGAACACAGTGAGGCCCGTGAGGTCTTGCTCCAGTATAGGAAGTGATACATGCGAAGCTTCACGGCTCGAAGCAACTCCATCTCTGAAGCCGCCTCGCCTCTGCGCTTCACAGTCTCATCCCCACAGACTCGGACCCTCACTCTCAGAACGCCACCTATTGCGCAATTAACTCACTAGGCATTGCCCCCCTGTAGCATATTTTTGAATATGGGAATATTCATACAATGCTATTTAATCAGGGAACAATGAGGATATTTTTGGGGCATTTCGGCGTGCTGTGGTAATGCACTGATACTAGGTACAGCACAAATTCCATCCCAATAATATCTTCTATCTATCTATCTATTGCCTGACGCCGCGATCCTCGAAGGGGTGGCCACGAACGAACCGCCCCCATGCACCTCTGTCCCCAGTCAGTCGACGCCCCTCCCCCCAACCAGCACCGCCTTCGTTCATATACTTCCTCACTCCATCCTTCCACCTCTCCTTCGGTCTACCTCACCCTCTCTGTCCCTCCACCTCGCTCTCGTACACCCTCTTAGTCATTGTCTCGCTTTCCATACGTTCCATATAGCCGAACCATCTCAAGTTATTCCTTTTCACACTTTCCAGCACATCTACCTCCACACCACACCTCCTTCTTACTTCCTCATTAGTCTGTCTATCCCTCCATGTAACTCCGCTCGCACTTCTTAAGTAATTCATTTCCACTGCTCTCACTCTTGGTCTGAGTCTCTCAACCAACGTCCATGGTCCATGCTTCGCTTCCGTAATTCAGTGTCGGGATTACCACACTGTCATGCAAGGACTTCTTCACTTCCATACTGACCACCCTATTTCTTGTTACTGCTTTCAGCGTTCCTACAACCCTCTTCCCCTGTTGTACCCTCTCCCGCACTTCTTCATCCATAGTCCCATCTTTACTCAACACACTGCCCAGATACTTAAAAGAGTTGACGATCTCCATAGCCTGACCGTTCAGCTTCACCTCACACTCTGTGACTTCACCCATTGACATATTGGGATTCGAACCCGGGTCCATTGGATTACCAGTCCAGTGGCAAGACCACTCTGCCACACCTTCCCTTACCAACCCCCTCACCACCTCATCCCTATACCACCCCACCAACCACCAACCCCCTCACCCACATACCAGCTACCACACCCCCTTACTCACCCATCTACCCCCTCCACCCCACCTACCTACTCGCTCACCCACCCACCAACCTACTAACCCACTCACAACTACACCTACCAACCACCTCATCCCCATCCCCCCTCAACTTCTCCTACCTACTCCCTCACCCACCCACCAACCCCCTCACCCACCTACCACCCAACTCACCTACCTACCAGTTACCACCTTACACATCCACCGAACCACCTACCACAACCACCCACTACCTACCTACCAGCCCACTACCATCTACCTATCTACCACCCACCACACTACCAGCCCACTAACCATCTCACCTATCTACCCCCCTCTACCACCACACCCACCCCTCACCTACCTACCAGCCCACTAACCATCTCACCTATCTAACCTATCTACCACCACACCCACCCACCCACACCCTTACCTACCTACCAGCCCACTCACCACCTCACCCCCCTCCACCCCATCTACCAACCCCCTCACCCACCCACCAACCCCCTCACCCATCTATCCCACCCCCCTTCAACTTCTACCTATTCCCTCACCCACCCACTCACTCAACAGCCACCTAACCCACCAACTTATCTTCACACACACACACACACACACACACAATTTCCCGGAGTGACCCTGAGCCTTTCACAACTTCACACGGACCCCTGCAGTAAAAGGGGGGATCTCATTATGCTACTTGTCTCACCATAAACTGCTCAGAGTGCTTATCCCTGCATTCTGTTTGGGCCAGTTTCACAGTTTAGTTTGTTTTTCTTTATAACGTGCGTGCGTGTGAGAGTGTGCGTACGTGTGTGTGTGTGTGTGTGTGTGTGTGTGTGTGTGTGTTTCCTTGTAATAAATAATAATACATATGAATATAACTAAAAATAACAATAATGATTATAATAATACAATTTATAATACAAATAATATAAATAATAATAGCTGATGACAATACTACTACTACTACTACTACTACTAATAATAATAATAATAATAATAATAACAATTACAATAACAAAAAATAATATTTTGATATGACAGCCAATGAGGCTGGAAATACAGTAAATAACTCTCTAACCTATTTTATCCTATGTGGTCAACAGACTAATGTTGGCGGCCACAAGAACGCCTACGTATTGGGAGAGAGAGAGAGAGAGAGAGAGAGAGAGAGAGAGAGAGAGAGAGAGAGAGAGAGAGAGAGAGAGATTGATTTTGATTTTGCCCCGAGGGGCGAGTTTATTGAGCAGCACCCCCCATCCTGTGAGGGGACAACCACTAGTAAGGCGATACATACTGCTCAAAGAGCCATTATTCCACTGAAACAACAGCATCGTCGTCTGGTTACATTCATATTTGTGTTTATAAGTCAGGTTGGCATTATTCAGATGTGTTATTATAGTTTCCTCATTTAATTGTCACATTTTTTTATAAAAAAAAAAAAAAAAAAAAAAAAAAAAAAAAAAAAAAAAAAGCAAGCAAGCTTGTAGTGACTGAATTATTAATTGACAGGTTGTAAATAATAGCACTACAGAACTAGTGCAATCGTATGAGGAGACTATTCATGTTTTCATTACATCAATGGTTATTGAGATCATAGTTAGCTGAATACAATTATTACAAAAATAGGCAATGGTATAAATCAACATAATACATAATTTAATACAGGCGGACATAATCATGATCCGGTTCGTTGTGCACTGGGAGCTAAGGTGTCTTGAGATCGCCTCGTACCTATACACAACGAACGTATTATAGTCTGCATGGTTGGTATCTAATTGAATATACTTAGTGGGTATTTCAAGAATGTCAGAGAGAGAGAGAGAGAGAGAGAGAGAGAGAGAGAGAGAGAGAGAGAGAGAGAGAGAGAGAGAGAGAGAGAGAGAGAGAGAGAGAGAGAAAGAGAGAGATGGGCAGGGAACTAAGTAATACTGAGAAGCCAATTCACAAATATTGAACTCCACAGCTTATACAGTTTTTGACAGAAACTTCAATTTCAATTCAGTTGCAATTCAAATATTTCATTGCTATATTTATGCATTACAGAGGTACGTACACACATACATAATAATAGCGATACATAATATTATATAAATGAGGACTTGATAACTTATGATATATGTGTCCTGGAATCTTGTACTCTACATTATATATAATATCATTTTTACAATGGAACAGAGTGCAGGTGTTTGATGTTATTAAAAATATCAGGAGAGAACAAAAATGACACCTCACCTGCAGGAAGCGGGGATTCGAACACTTCCGCTGCCTGAACCAAGTGAATTGAGTACATAGGCTTAGTGCCCTCGGCCACCCCGTGTGTGTGTGTGTGTGTGTGTGTGTATGTGTGTGTTATAAATATTTGTATATTGAATAAGAAGTGTTCTTTTTGTGGCATTACATGTATGTATGTAAACAATATGTAGTCTCGAGGAATATACATGTGTATATTTGTGTATGTATATATTTTAAAATTTGAATGTGCGTAAAATTCACACGCATATGAGTGCGTGTGAGAAATAATGTAAGTGTGTGTGTGTGTGTGTGTGTGTCCTTCAGTGAACAGGCAACCATAGAAGCATTCATACCTGCTTTAAGGGGGGTGACCTTTTTGTTATTTCTGTCCTTTTCTCTCTTTCTCTGGCTTGTATCCATTCGGCCCCATTCAGCCAACTATTTTAAGACGTTTATCCCCATCTAGGTGTCGATTTCTTCCTGGCGAGCGATAGCGAGCCAGCATTATATGAAGAAATCCGGCTTCGCCGGAGAAATTTTTCTATAAAAAAATTTACAACTTTAGCCTGCTGTCAAACAAAAATAAAAAATATGCTGGCTCGCTACCGCTCACCAGTAAAAAATGTACACCTGGATGGGGATAAACGTCTTAAAACAGTAGGATGAATGGGGCCAAATGGATACAAGCCAGAGAAAGATAGAAAAGGACAGACAAAAACAGGTCACCCCCCTTAACAGAGATGGAAGGCGTCAAGCAAGAGCTAAGAGATCTATTAGCTCTTCCGCCAAGGTTCGGAGGTATGGGAATCATAAACCCAGTGGAGGCGGCGCCTTATGAGTACCAACGTTCCCTTAAACTTACTACGTCTCTGACAGAAAAAATACGGAAGTAAAATGAAAATGATGAGGTGGACGAAGATGAACAACGAAATGCAAGACATGAATTTGAATAGAGCAGAAAAGAGAGACAGAAACATAGACTAGAACACATTAAGATAGAATATAATGAAGAACTGAACATGCGAGTGAGATGGCACATGACACGGGGGTTTCAAAATTGGCTCAACTTCATTACCAATAAAGACAAAAGGTTTCAGCTTAAATAAACAAGAATTCAATGATGTCGTAGCCTTGAGGTATGGGTGGCCAGTTTCGAACCTGCCGCTGAAATGTGCATGTGGTGAAATAAACAACTTGGACCGCTGTATGATCTGTAAGAGAGGAGAATTCATCCGTATCCTGCATGATGAAGTACGAGACATCATTGCACAAATGCTGGACGAGGTGTGCCATGCCAGAATTGAACCTGAACCTGACCTTCTGCCTATGGACGGACAGCGCTTGGCCCACAATACTGCAAATGTATGTCAAATGAAGCAAGAGTGGACGTAAGTGCTCGAGGTTTTTGGACGAGGGGACAACATGCTTTTTTCGACAACAAAATGTTCAACCCAAGAGTACAAACATATCGTGAGCGAGGATTCAAGGCGGCATACTTGAAAAACGAAAGTGAGAAAAAACGCGCTTATGAAGAAAGACATTTGAACAGGGATCAAGGAAGCTTTACTCCTCTGGTCTTCTCATCGTCGGGAGGAATGGGACCTTCTGTAAGTGTCTTCTATGCCAGATTAGCTGAACAAATATTGGAAAAAAGCACTAGCATAGAAGCCAAGTCATAACTTGGATGAGATGCCGGCTCTCTTTCTCTCTTCTCAGGTCTGTACTCCTGTGTCTCAGGGGTACAAGGTCTTCCCCGCTACAGAGGACAAGAGTGAGAGACTTGGACTTTGAAATGGTCGTGGCAGAGGGCCGAATTGGGGAGCAACTAGGTTGAATTTAGGGAGGTACAACAAGATAAACTATAAGGAAACTAGAATAAGCTAGATAGTACACCACTTTGTAATATTGTCACTTTAATAATACAAAATGTCCTTCAGTGAGTGTCTGTTTGAGTGTGTGTGTGTGTGTGTGTGTGTGTGTGTGTGTGTGTGTGTGTGTGTGTGTGTGTGTGTGTGTTTGTTATGTAGCTGTCTGTCCATCATATTGTTGTACCCATTATAATGCTTGACTCACTATCATGCTACAAAACCAAAGTACGTATATAGTGGATTCGAAAGAGAGAGAGAGAGAGTCTGTGAGTGAGACTGAGAGTGAGTCGAGGGGAGGGAGAGAGAGGGGAGGACTAATGATGAGTGGAGTTTAAATGGAGTTTTTGTGTAAGGCAGTTATAAAATCATGTCACCTGGCTCGAGCCCCGCCAGCCAACTTCCAACCCGAGTTAGGATACACAAGTTAGTTTGCAGGCGTCCTATCAACTTCGCGACGGAGTTAATTTTCTCTGGCACGGGATAGATTTTTATTTTTATTTATTTTTGGTAATTATTAGTTTATAAATCTTTATGCTCTTTATCTTTCAGGAAGCATCATTTAACCCCTTCTGTACCGGCGACGTATGTTATATTTTATTCTAGCAATATTTAGATGATTTTACGCAGCTTCGAAAGGATCTGTGGTAATTAAAAGGGTTGATCGAGATAGTTCGAAGCCTTATAATTGCTAAAGATCCTTTCTAAAGTGAATAAAATCGATTAGTAAGAGCCAGAATAAAATCAAAAGACGTCTCCGGTATAGAAGAGGTTAACATTATCTGATATTACCTCCTGTGGGTTAATATATCAAATTCAATATAATTCTTCCCTTGCTCTTCTCACCCCTTCGCTGGTATGCATTATTTGTCTCTGTAATTCTTCTTCTTCTTCTTCTTCTTCTTCTTCTTCTTCTTCTTCTTTGTTTTTATTTGTTTATTTATTTATTTATTTATTAATCTTTTGTTTTCTCTCTCCCTTCAATACACTCTTAAGGGGAGGTTTTTAGTTCGTTCCCTAGAATTCCATCAAATTTAAAATTACACCCCCTACGCCCTCTCAAGATAAATTTGTACATTTTTCGGTAGAAAAATTTCCCGGCCAAAGGCCGGTTCCTCTTAAATTACAGGCTCGCTATCGCTCGCCAGGATAAAATCGACACCTAAATGGCACGAAAGGTCTTAAAATTGACAGAAATGGGGCAAAAGTTCTTAAAATCACCAAACTAATGGGGCGAACGTCTTAGAATATCAAAAGCAATGGGACTAAACATGCGATAGAAAGGGATCCAGAAAAAAATCCCTCAAGTGGAAACCTCCCCTTAACCCTTTGACAATTATCACACATCTTGACAGTCTATTCGGTCTACTACCAGACTATGTTATACAACTTAGGAGGAATAAGGGGGAATCTTAAGTGTAAAAACTAGCTCAAATAACCCTTTGACTTCCACACACCTTTCCTAATCTGAATATAATCGTCCAATAATAGCCAGAAAACAGACAGGAAAAGCGTCATCGTATCTTCTACAGTAAGGGTTGAACTATTTTCCATTCATGTGTATAAGCACTACGAGTGAGCCAGTTTCAAGAGAGGGACGTTTTTCTGGGCACCCTTCTTCCTCGTGTTTAGAGTTTAAGACGTTCGGCCTATTAGTTTGGCGATTTTAAAACCTTTCGTCACATTTTGTTGTCAATATTAAGACTTTTCGTGTCATTTAGGTGTCGTGTTTTTCCCCTGGCGAGCGATAGAGAGCCTGTAATTTAAAAGGATACGGCCTTCGGCCGGGATATTTTTCTATCGAAAAATGTACAAATTTATCTTGAAGGAGGGTCTTGGGTGGGTGTTTTTATAAGCTGGATGGAGGTCTAGGGAGGAAACTAACAACATAGTGTAAAAAGATACATAAATGAGTATGTAAACACGCCCATGCCCCCTTAACCCCTCCTGTACAGACGACATCTTGATCATTTTATTCTAGCTATATTTAGACGATTGTGTGCAGTCTAAGAAGGTAGTAAAAAGGGTTAATAAATTTTGTTTTATTTATTAATTTCACCACACCACCCAACACCTCCAATGAAATTAATGAAAGCATATATGTGATCCACCGGGATTCGAACCTGGGTTATCACACACAGATTTTTAGACACCTTAACCATTACACCACCATGATGGTTAGAAAGTTCGAAGCCTGTTAATTGCTAGAGGCCCATTTTAAACTGAATAAAGTCGTCAAACAGCATTGGTACTGAAGGGGTTAACACACGATCTATTCTTCAATTGGTCTCACCCCTTCGTTCGTATGCATTACCAGTTTCTGTATTATGTTGTATTATGTTGTTTTATGTTGTATTATGTTGTGTTATGTTGTATTACTGTTGTATTTGTTGTATTACTGTTGTATTACTGTTGTATTTGTTGTATTACTGTTGTATTTGTTGTATTACTGTTGTATTTGTTGTATTACTGTTGTATTTGTTGTATTTGTTGTATTATGTTGTATTATGTTGTATTATTATGAATTATGTTGTATTATGTTGTATTATTATGAATTATGTTGTATTATGTTGTATTATGTTGTATTATGTTGTATTATGTTGTATTATGTTGTATTATGTTGTATTATGTTGTATTATGTTGTATTATGTTGTATTATGTTCTCCCCTCATATACTGTTAAGGGGAGGTATTTACTTTGTTCCCTACGTTTTCATCAAGCTTAAAATTACACCCCCTAGATCCCCTTTCAAGATAAATTTGTACACTTTTCGGTAGAAAAATTTCCCGGCCGGAGGCCGGTTGCTCTTAAAATACAGGCTCGCTATTGCTCGCCAGGAAAAAATCGACACCTAAATGGCACGAAAGATCTTAAAAATTGACAGAAATGGGGCAAAATGTCTTAAAATGTCCAAACTACTAGGGCGAACGTCTTAAAATCTCAAAAGCAATGGGGCTAAACATGAGGGAGAAAGGGGTCCAGAAAGAAATCCTCCAGGTGGAAATCTCCCCTTAACATACTTTCCTTTCATGTCTAAGAGCTAACGTAGTTTCGTAGCCTCCCCTTGAACGCACGATTTATCTTTCACCAGTACTGTCATAAGTTCATGTATTTACCAGTCACCCCTTTTCGTCTTTGTTCCAATAGGCTTCATATTGTTATGGTTGATTTAGAGTCGACCTTTCCAATATTCAGTCTCGCTCAGTTTTGTATACATATTTGATCTATCCCTCGGCGTTTCTTCCCTCCATGTATTTTACGTTTCGTTTCTCAGTTACTCCCACGTCTCTGTCTGGCTTTATCTGTCTGTCTCCGTCTCTATTATATCTTTTTCTCTCTCACACACTCTCTCTCACACACACTCTCTCTCTCACTCTCACACACTCTCTCTCTCACTCACTCTCTCTCTCTCTCACACTCTCTCTCACACACTCTCTCTCTCTCTCTCACTCTCACACTCACTCACTCTCTTTCTCTCTCTTTCTATACATAACCTTATCTAATCCAGTCTCTTCCATCCCCCCAATATATGTTATTCACTTCCTCTTCGTTCCATTGCTCTGTTTATCTATCTCCCTCACACAATTGCTCCCCTTGCCTCTCTCTCTCTCTCTCTCTCTCTCTCTCTCTCTCTCTCTCTAACATGCCCAAGCCTCTTCTATGTTGTCAGTATGCATTTCCTCCAGTTCCATTTTCATGTGTTATAATTTGTTTTAATTGATGTTATACAGTATTTATATCTATTGTTGCGTATCCTACTTCCCTGTTCCCCTGTTTTAGTTACACCTCCAACAAGCTTTTTGCTACTTCACATCTCTCTCTCTCTCTCTCTCTCTCTCTCTCTCTCTGACCAAGCCTCTTCTATTCTTCTTCATTCCGTATTCACTCCCTGCATCAGTTCCATTATCGCCTTGCTGTTATTTTTGTATTCATAGATCATTTATTGTTACGTATCATATTGTCCCGTCCCCATGTTTCCGCTATCCCCCCCCCCCCCCTCCTCCCCCAACAACAACAACGACGACTCTTTTGCTACCCCTCATCTGCCAGGGTGTCAAACCGGAAATTTTTTGTATGAAGATTTGAATGAACATGAGAGGGGATACAAGACAATTAACATGATGAAATAGCATTGTTTTGACCATTGTATCATCACTTCCAAAGACATCATTTGAACTATAAACCCACAACTTGATCTATACATATAAACCATAATAGAGACTAAAAAGAATGAACTCGGCTTTCTTTTGCTACCCCTCATCTCCACTGATACCGAGAGAGAGAGAGAGAGTGCTGCAATGGCAAACTTATTATCTCTCTCTCTCTCTCTCTCTCTCTCTCTCTCTCTCTCTCTCTCTCTCTCTCCACTGCTACCGAGAGAGCGCTGCAATGGCAAACTTATTATCTCTCTCTCTCTCTCTCTCTCTCTCTCTCTCTCTCATCTCCACTGCTACCGAGAGAGCGCTGCAATGGCAAACTTATTATATATATCTCTCTCTCTCTCTCTCTCTTTCTCTCTCTATCTCTCTCTCTCTCTCTCCACTGCTACCAAGAGAGCGCTGCAATGGTAAACTTATTATCTCTCTCTCTCTCTCTCTCTCTCTCTCTCTCTCTCTCTCTCTCTCTCCATTGCTACCGAGAGAGCGCTGCAATGGTAAACTTATTATATCTCTCTCTCTCTCTCTCTCTCTCTCTCTCTCTCTCTCTCTCTCTCTCTCTCTCTACCGAGAGGCGCTGCAATGGTAAACTTATTATATCTCTCTCTCTCTATATCTCTCTCTCTCTCTCTCTCCACTGCTACCGAGAGAGCGCTGCAATGGTAAACTTATTATCTCTCTCTCTCTCTCTCTCTCTCTCCACTGCTACCGAGAGAGCGCTGCAATGGTAAACTTATTATCTCTCTCTCTCTCTCTCTATCTCTCTCTCTCTCTCTCTCTCTCTCTCCCCACTGCTACCGAGAGAGCGCTGCAATGGTAAACTTATTATCTCTCTCTCTCTCTCTCTCTCTCTCCACTGCTACCGAGAGAGCGCTGCAATGGTAAACTTATTATCTCTCTCTCTCTCTCCACTGCTACCGAGAGAGCGCTGCAATGGTAAACTTATTATCTCTCTCTCTCTCTCTTTCTCTCTCCACTGCTACCGAGAGAGCGCTGCAATGGTAAACTTATTATCTCTCTCTCTCTCTCTCTCCACTGCTACCGAGAGAGCGCTGCAATGGTAAACTTATTATCTCTCTCTCTCTCTCTCTCTCTCTCTCTCTCTCCACTGCTACCGAGAGAGCGCTGCAATGGTAAACTTATTATCTCTCTCTCTCTCTCTCCACTGCTACCGAGAGAGCGCTGCAATGGTAAACTTATTATCTCTCTCTCTCTCTCTCTCTCTCTCTCCACTGCTACCGAGAGAGCGCTGCAATGGTAAACTTATTATCTCTCTCTCTCTCTCTCTCTCTCTCTCCACTGCTACCGAGAGAGCGCTGCAATGGTAAACTTTTTTTAAGGGAGCCCACCTCGTTTTCTTCTCTCTCTCTCCCTCTCTTTCTGGGTTGTATCTATTCAGCCCCATTCAACCTACTGTTTTAAGACGTTTACCCCCATCCAGGTGTCGATCTCTTCCTGGCCAGCGGAAGCGAGCCAGCATATTTTGTTTAATGTTTTTTGACAGCAGGCTAGATTTGTACATTTTTCGATAGAAAAATGCCTCCGGCGAAGCCGGATTTCTCCATACAATGCTGGCTCGCGACACCTGGATGGGATAAACGTCTTAAAACAGTAGGCTGAATGGGGCCGAATGGATACAAGCCAAAGAAAGAGAGGAAGGGAGAGCAAAAACAAAAACAGGCAACCCCCCTTAACCCGTTCAGTACCAGGGACGTCCTTTTCCTCATATTCTGGCAACTATTAGACTATTTATATTCAGCTTAGGAAAGACCTCTAGCAATAATACGGCTTCAAACTATCTCCACCAACCTTTTTAACTATGACAAATCCTTCCTAAGCTGCATAATATCGTGTAAATATAACTAGAATATGACATAACAAACGTCGCTGTTACTCAGAGGGTTAATCCATGTATTTCCTTTTTCCTGCAGTCTCCCCTCGCTTTCCTGTCACCGTTTTCTGTGTCTTTATTTTCCTGGCAGCTTTCTATACCTCTTTGGCTATTATCTTGTTAGGTCGTCTCTCTATATTTGTTGGGTGGTTTTTCTTTCGCTCACGCCGTTCATTATTGTGTATATATCGTTTTTATTTATTCGCACAAACGATAGTCGAGGCGTGGGTTCGAGGCTTAGATACGTGTGTGTGTGTGTGTGTGTGTGTGTGTCGGCCAACTAAGCAAGGATGGTTTTCGTTTGTTATGACGTCAGTATGTAGAGGTCAACCTTGGATTGTAATTGCCTACATTATTAATTAATGTGTAAGAGATGTGTATAATGAGTATCTTATTAAATAAAATAGTTAATCCCTCGTTTTTATTATTTTCATTATTCTAAGTAGATATACGAATATAGCCTAAAGACAGAAATTAGCATATGTTGTAAATGTATTAAGGTGGAATCTTATTCATGTATTAATGTATTCCTTAATATATTTACTTATTATTTTTTTAGTGTCCTCCCTAGACCTCCCATCAAGCTTTAAAAAAAAAAAAAAAAAAAAAAAAAAAAAAAAAAAAAAAAAACACACACACACACAAGACCCCCCTTCGAGATGAAATTGGGTATCTTTCGGTTGACAAATGCCCCAGCCGAAGGCCGATTTGTTCCTAAATCGCAGGCTCGCTATTGCTCGCCAGGAAAAAAAATCGACACACACAGTACAAAGGAGTACAAAGGAAATCAAGCAACAACAGGTCTAGTGACCCTTCTAGGTTGCTTGTCCTCCAAAACACTGAGGATCAAGTGTCCAAACAGTGGTTTAGAGTGGGTAAGGGAACATTGGAAAGGGAATTACTGCCCTGGAACTAATGTCCGTGGCAGGATTAGCAAGTTAGTAGAGGACAGATGGGTTAGTAACTGAGGGGGGGATAAAATAAAGTTATTCATTTACAAACGCAGTCAGTCGCGGGTTTGATGAGAGATATTTGTCTAGGCGGAGTTTAAATGAATCAACGGTGATGCAGTCTATAACGTTTCGGGGAAGCCCATTCCACAAGTTGACAACTCGATTGAAGAAGAAATTCTTAGATTCGTGCGAGTTAAAAGATTTACCAATAATTTTGCAACCGTTTCCCCGCGTGTAATTAGATTGGTCGATAGTGAAGTACTTACTACAGTTCATATTGTCGATGCCTTTGATGATTTTGAACACTTGAATTAAGTCACCTCTTAATCTGCGCTGGGTTAAAGGAAATAGATTTAATTCTCTAAGACGCTCTTCGTATGGTTTGTTCTTTAAGCTAGGTATCATTTTGGTAACTCTACGTTGAACTCGTTCTAGCTTGTTTATATCTTTTTGGTAATAAGGGCACCAGGATTGAACGCAGTATTCCAGAAGAGGGCGGACTAAGGAATTGTAAAGGGTTAGGATAACTTCTTTGGATTTATGCTCAAATGACCTGCCTATAAAGCCAATTATTTTGTTTGCCTTCTTAACAACTTCTGAACATTGTTGACTCGGTTTTAGGTTACTCGATATTGTTACTCCCAGATCGGTTTCTCTGTTTACATTCTTAAGCTGAGTGCCATTCATCGAATAGTTTGCTTTCTCATTTAGGTATCCGACATGTAGTACTTTACATTTATCCGCATTGAAACTCATTTGCCAAATTTGGGCCCAACATGACACGTACATGCCACGAAAGTCTTAATATTGACAACAAGAAAATGGGATGAAAGGTTTTAAAATCGCCAAACTAATGTGCCGAACGTCTTAATTATTATGTTCTCTCTACTAACCAACTTTACTCCTAAACTCGATTAGTGAAATTAACAAACACATGTGGCAGTCCGGGGATTCGAACCCAGGACGCTCACACCGAAAATCAATATCCTCCCCTTACTCCGTCACTGTTTCGCTCCCTACGCTCGGCCACAACCATGTATTTCATCAGCTGACTGCTAATACTTATGTTTCATTTAGGTTTGTGTTTAGAAAAAATAAGGTAAATACAATCTATTTTACAATCTATTTTACTGTTTTACACTGAAGTCTGTTGTCTTTAGCATCATTGTATATCATTTAGCTATTCACTACAAGAATGCACTAAATCGGATAGGTTGGAAGACGATTGCCAAACGGGGATTTCTTTTCTCCCTTGACATCGAGTATAGTAAGTATAATAGCCTCGCCACAGGGACACCAACTCCCTATCTCCCACCCGCTGTCCAGGTTACATTTTTCCACTGGGCCAGCAAGACGTCCTTTCATGATCTATTTTTTGTTTTTACCATGGGAGGCTTTTGAAGAAACTCGGGTTGATTTTACGTACTTAGTGAGGCATAATTAATGAGAGAGAGAGTGTTATTGGCGACGAGGAAATATGTCAATGGTGAAAGATACGTAAACTGGAAGAGAAATAAACTGACACATACGCACATATTCACACACACACACACACCACATGCACATATTTACACGCGTAAATATACACAAATACGCATACACATTATACGCATGCCAACAATCGTTAACGCACCTACGCTCACACACATATATACATAATTATACACTCTTTGACAAACTCATAGACACGTAGACAGTACATACAATCTCTTGCTCACATACACTTGCAAACAATCTCTCTCTCTCTGTTTCTGTCTGTCTGTCTGTCTGTCTGTCTGTCTGTCTGTCTGTCTCTCTCTCTCTCTCTCTCTCTCTCTCTCTTTCTCTCTCTCTCTCTCTCTCTCTCGCACAAGTTTCTTAAGTTTGATGGAAGTCTAGCGAGGAAACTATACACCTCCCCTTAAGTTAACCCATTGAGTACCAGCGAAGTGTGTTATATTATATTCTAGCTATATTTAGACGATATTATGCAGCTTCGGAGGGATCTGTGGTAGTTAAAAGGGGTTGGTTGAAATAGTGTGAAGCCTTATTATTGCCAGAAGTCCTTCTTAAGCTGAATAAAACATCTAAAAGTTCCCAGAATATGATGAATAGGGGTGGATGCAGCAGCTAACAAAGTAAGGTCAGAGCTGAATGTATGGTACCTGGACGATGCAACCTTGGGTGGGTCAGTAGAGAACGTTCTAACCGACCTAAATAACATCATAACTGACCTCGGCCTGGCCGGGCTAGTGATAAATGACACCAAATGTGAACTTGTTCTCCTCAACCACACACGTGAACAAGGAGAAGAGACTCAGGCCCTGTTCCGATACATATTGCCAGATGTAAAGATCCTTCAGGAGCACCAGCAAACCCTATTAGGTTCCCCACTAACTCTGGCAGCAATCCCACCAGCACTTCAAGTTAAAAAGGAGGAGCTTCAACGTCTCGTGAGTCGCCTGATACACATCGATGCCCACTCAGCTCTGGCCCTGCTCAAGAACTGTTTCTCCATCCCAAAACTCCAATACCTCCTGCGCACATCGATGACTTACACGAACAATGGCGGCCTCCAAGAATTAGACAGCATAATCCGAGAAGCAGTGACCAGCATCACCAACGTGGAATTTAAAGAACGGGCCTGGACACAAGCCACCCTTCCTGTCCGCCTCGGGGGCTTGGGCATACGGAGAGCCTCGGATATTGCCTGCCCAGCCTTTATCTCTTCCCTCATCGCGACCAACGACCTCGTATTGTCCATCCTTTATTCTAAACCCGGAATGACACTTAATGGGGACGTAACAGCAGCGATTAACACCTGGAAGGGAAGTACAGGAGTAGAGGAGGAGCCTCAGGGTACCTCCAGGAGCAAGCAGAAAGCGTGGGATACCATCTCGGCGAAGAAAACTCAAGAAAATCTCCTAACCAATGCAGACCAGGTTGCAAAAGCACGCCTCCAGGCAGCCGCCCGTTCGGAGAGTGGCTTGTGGTTACACGCCATCCCCATCCCACCTCTTGGAACTCACTTGGATGCTGAAGCGCTCCGGGTCGCCATCGCGCTCAGAGTGGGTGCGGCAGTTTGTCACCCTCACACTTGCAAGTGTGATGGGAGGATGGATGCTCAAGGTCACCATGCCTTGTCATGTAATTACAACGCAGGCCGCCTGCCAAGACACTCTGCACTAAATGATGTCATAAAACGGGCCCTGCAGAGTGCTAACTGTGCATCAATCCTCGAACCACATGGACTTCACAGAGAAGACGGCAAACGGCCAGATGGGATGACCACTTTCTCTTACAAGAATGGCCGGTGCCTCGTGTGGGATGCCACATGTGTTGACACTTTCTCCACAACCAACGCCGCCAGAAACGCCGACGAAGCAGGTGAAGCCGCCCGGATAGCAGAAAATAAAAAGCGAGAAAAATATCAAGCCATCGCCAGAATTCATCAGTTCGAGCCCCTGGCATTCGAAACTTCAGGAGTCTTCGGCCCCACCACCCTTAAGATGGTGAATGAAATAGGCCGTAAAATCAGAAGTTTCAGGAGAACCCCGGGAAACCCTCTGGCTCAAGCAAAGACTAGGGATGGCTATCCTCCGGGGCAATGCCACCAGCGTCATGAGCTCAGTTCGACAGGACTGAGTCATGCCACTGCGTGAGGCCCCGGCAGGAGTGGTGTATCCATAGTCTTTCCACAGTAGGGTAAAACAAAACATAAACCTTATTTGTATGTAACATGTGTGATGCACATTAATAAAAGGGGATGTGTCGGATGGTTGAAAGCCACAGTTGCTCGCGCGTTTGGGGCTAGCAACACGTATTATGAAAAACATGCATCCTCCTTCATTCACTGTCCCCCCCCCTTCACTCACTCAACCCCACAATTTGCCGGAGGATAACAGGTTTTTCACAATACATAGACGGAGGTCTTTTAAAAAAAAAAAAAAAATGAATGGGTTAATCTAGCTTTAGTTTAGCTTTCGATAGCGATGCCAAAGGGTTGAATGTCGTATATGGGATCGGATTCATTAAAAAAAGGGTTGAATGTCGACTATGGAATCGTACTCATTGCAAAAAGGGTTGAATGTCGTGTATGGCTTCGGACTCATTGCAAAAAGAATTGAATGTCGTGTATGGAATCGGACTCATTGCAAAAAGGGTTGAATGTCGACTATGGAATCGTACTCATTGCAAAAAGGGTTGAATGTCGTGTATGGAATCGAACTAATTGACCACTTGCGAGTTTCAGTCTATAAGGAAGTTGGAACCATAAACATAGATATTGAACATAAATGCAATAATAATGTAGGTTTCTGATGGTTACAAAGTATAGTTAATTTGATTGTATGTATTTATAGATTCACTACAACCGTATTTAAGCTAGTAATTATGTTAAATATCGATGACTATAGCTCCAACTTCCTTATAGCCTAAAACTTGCAAGCGGTCAATTGCAAAAAGGGTTGAATGTCGTGTATGGAATCGGACTCATTGCAATACAGGGGGACCAGGCCATAAAACTAAATAACCAAAGGCTAACGAGAGAGTGGCCCAACAACATATCAACACCCACTGGACTCCAACGGTAGGACTGTGAATGGACTGGGGACTAAAGGGGTAGGACTGTGAAGGGACTTGAGACTAAACCGGTAGGAGAATGGACTGGGGACCCTAACGGTAGGACTGTGAAGGGACTGGGGACTAAAGTGGTAGGACTGTGAATGGACTGGGGACTAAAGGGGTAGGACTGTGAATGGACTGGGGACTAAAGTGGTAGGACTGTGAATGGACTTGGGACTCTAACGGTAGGCCTGTGAAGGGACTGGGGATTCGAACGGTAGGACTATGAAGGGATTGGGGACTATATCGGTAGGACTATGAAGGGACTGGGGACTCGAACGGTAGGACTGTGAAGGGACTGGTGACTCGAACGGTAGGACTGTGAATGGACTGGGGGCTAAAGGGGTAGGACTGTGAATGGACTGGTGGCTAAACCGGTAGGACTGTGAATTGACTGCGTATGAGCTGAGTATGCAATGATAATGTATGACTATATATTAATTAGACTATGAATGGACTGGGGGTAAAGCGGTAATACTGTTAATTGACGGTGTGCTGAATCTCTGAGCTGAGAATGATATGAAACTGTATGAATATATATTAATGAGACTGGAAACGGATAACTGTTAATTGACTGTGAAATGACACTGTACTGAAACTGTGACCGGAGTACGAAATGAAACTGCGATGACTAGCAAATGAAACAGCATACAATACAACATGAATTATTATAATATCATTAATCACACCAGTAATTATAATGCCACCAATTATCATAGCATTAACTATGAACACGAATTATGAATGCCAGCGACCTCAAAAAATTACAACGTGAATTATTATAATGACATCAATTATCACAACATTACGAAGAGATGGGTCGTTTTTTCTGGTCCCCTTTCTCCCTCGTTTTAAGCCCCATTTATTTTGAGATTATATGACGTTCGGCCCATTAGTTTGGTGATTTTAACACCTTTCGCCCTATTTCGTTGTCAATTTCAAGACCTTTCGTGCCATTTAGGTGTCGATTTTTTTATGGCGAGCGATAGCGAGCTTGAATTTTTAAGAGGAACCGGCCTTCGGCCGGAACATTTTTCTACCAAAAAATGTACAAATTTATCTTGAAGAGGGGTCTTGGGGGTGTTTTTCTAAGATTGATATAGGTCTAGCGAGGAAACTAAGAAATATAAGAGTACATAAATTAGTAGACCAATAAAACGGCCCATCTCCCCTTAACTGTCAACACGAATTATGAAGACCAACGACCTCAACTATTGCAACATGAATAATTACATCAGCAATTATCACACGTTAATTATTACATCAACATAACATTAACTATCAACACGAATTATGAAGACCAACGACCTCAACTATTGCAACATGAATAATTACGTCAGCAATTATCACACATTAATTATTACATCAACATAACATTAACTATCAACATGAATTATGAAGGTCAACGACCTCACATATTGCAAAAATAAAACAAAAACACATGAATAATTAAGTCATTAATAATAATTCCATTACTTATCATGTCACCATCTATCACAAAATAAATTAATGTTACTATCATTATCATAACATAAATAACGAATGTCAACTACCTCAGATATTGCAAAATCAAATAATGCAACATGAATAATTATGTCACCGAGTATCACATTATATCTTCAAATATCGTAACATTCTCTATCAACATTAAAAATGAATGACAACACCCTCAGTTCATTATGTCATCATCTATCCTAACATTAATTATTACGGCACAAAGTATCACTATATTAATTATCATGACGCCAATTATCACAACATTAATTATTATAACTTCGATTATCAAAACATTAATGGGCCGTTTTTTGTGGTCGCTTAATTGACCAATTGCGAGTTTCAGGCTATAAGGAAGTTGGTGCCGTAAACATAGATATTAAACGGATATGCAATAATAATGTAGGTTTCTGATGGATAAAAAGTATGTTGAATTGGATTTTATAATGTTATCAATGTATTACAACCGTATCATAGCTGGTAATTCTGCTAAATATCAATGTCTACAGCTCCAACTTCCTTATAGAACGAAACTCGCAAGTGGTCAATTCATTTATTCCTTTCTGTCTCAGTTTCCTCGCTAGACCTCCATCAAGCTTAGACAAGTTACTGTTCCCTAGAACCCCCCTCCAAGAAAAATTCGGCCGAAGGCCGGTTCTATTAAAATTTCAGGCTTGCTCACGCTCGCCAGGAAAAAATCGACACCTAAATGGCACGAAAGGTCTTAAAATTGGCAACGAAATTAGGCGAAAGGTGATAAAATCGCCAAATTCATGGGCCGAATGTCTTATAATCTCAAAACAAATGGGGCTTAACACGAGGTAGAAAGGGGACCAGCAAAACGGCCCGTCTCCCCTAACTATCAACACGAATGATTATTATGAATGCCAACGACCTCAGCTACGGCCGGATCCAATAGGGCGCGCGATCATGTGTAGGAGAGAGATAACAAACAAATGAACAAATAAACGCAACAACAACTACACTTACAAACGTCGACAACAACGACAATGGCCGTAACAATAACAATCTACGCAAACACACCGGAAGTAATATAGCGGAGAGAGAGAGAGAGAGAGAGAGAGAGAGAGAGAGAGAGAGAGAGAGAGAGAGAGAGAGAGAGAGAGAGAGAGAGAGAGAGTCTTCATGCAATAATGGCAAATATCCTTAATATTTCAACACCTTCGTGGACCCCCCCCCCCCCACACACACACATACATATATACACAGTACATACAACTTGTGCTTACCCTCAACACAACCCCAACCCCCTCAAACACACACACACACACACACACACACACACACACACACACACACACACACACACACACACACACACACACACACACTACACCTCCCCGTGGCGTAACTGATAGGCTCACAACCAGAAGGTCCCGAGTTCGAGACCCGGGCGGGGAAGAGACATTTGGGCAAGTCTCCTAACGGTGTAGCCTCTGTTCACCTAGCAGTATAAATAGGAACCTGGAATAAGTGGACGAAGTTGTGACGTCCTATCTGGGGTTGGTGATCGGTTACAAGGTGAGATGGGTATCGTACTGGTCAACCTAAGCTACTGGTCAACCTAAGCCTTCGGGTGAGACTGGTACCGTAGTGAGAATGGTACCGTACAGATTAACCCTAAGCCTTCGTTTCCAGATGTCGCCAATTGGCTAAAATACAGACTACACACACATCCACAGCCATTCCAACGATACATAAACACTTAACATACATTTCACGCAATATATTCCCAGTTAAGGAGGCGCGATAATAATGAGCTTAGCTCGCATTGCGTGGATTCCCCTTGACGAACAAGCAAGTGAGTGAGTGAGTGAATTACACACACACACCCACCCACACCCACACACATTCACAGATACACATATTACCTCTTGACACCCTCACACCCATACACGCAGAAACACATTTTTACACCTAACACACACACACACACACACACATCCCCCCCCCCCCCCCCCACACACACACTATAAGAACCTAAACCCTCCACTCTAAAACAGCCCCAGCTTGACCTTGACCTCTAATGTTCCCCACGCAGAAACACATTTTTACACCTAACACACATACACACACACACACATCCCCCCCCCCCCCCCACACACACACACACACACTATAAGAACCTAAACTCTCCACTCTAAAACAGCCCCAGCTTGACCTTGACCTTTAATGTTCCCCACGCAGAAACACATTTTTACACCTAACACACACACACACACACACACACACACACACACACACACACACACACCCCCCCCCCCCCCCCACACACACACTATAAGAACCTAAACCCTCCAGACTCTAAAACAGCCCCAGCTTGACCTTGACCTTTAATGTTCCCCCGGCCCGGAGAAAGTGGAGTGTCACTTGATCCAGTCGCCCTCCATGCTCAAGTTAACGGGCTTAATTGAGTTCCGCCCAGACAAGAAACCTAAGGGGAGATAGGTCGTTTTCCTGGACCCCTTTCTCCCTCGTGTTTAGCCCAACTAGTTTTCAGATTTATAGACGTTAGGCACATTAGTTTGGCAATTTTAACACCTTTCGCCCCCATTTCGTTGTCAATGTTAAGACCTTTCGTGCCATTTAGGTGTCGATTTTTTCGAGGCGAGCGATAGCGAGCCTGTAATTGTAAGTGGAACCGGCCTTCGGCCGGGAAATTTTTCTACCGAAAAATGTACAGATATATTTTGAAGGGGGGTTTAGGGGATGTGTTTCTAAGTTTGAGGGATGTCTAGCGAGGAAACTAAGAATTTATGAATGTATGAATTTATAGGCCAAAAAAGCAGTCAGGCGTAATTGAGTTTCGCCCAGACAAGAAACCTAAACAAAGTCTAGGGAGTCGAGTGTTGTTTTCGGTGAGGAGGTCATGGGGGTTTAACATTTGGGGACTATGGACGGTTGTTTTCTTGTGGTTGGAATGTGGATTGAAAAGGGGAGATAGGGCGTTTTTCTGGACCCCTTTCTCCCTCGTGTTTATCCCCATTAGTTCTCAGATTTTAAGACGTTAGGCACGTTAGTTTGGCGATTTCTACACATTTCGCCCCATTTCTTTGTCAATGTTAAGACCTTTCGTGCCATTGGGTGTCGATTTTTTTCCAGGTGAGCGATAGCGAGCCTGTAATTTTAAGAGAAACCGGCCTTCGGCCGGGAAATTTTTCTGCCGAAAAATTTACAAATTTATCTTGAAGGGGAGTCTAGGGGATGTTTTTCTAAGCTTGATGAAGGTCTAGCGAGGAAACTAAAAAATTATATGAATACATTAACTAATAGACCAAACAAACAGCACCTGTCCCTTAAAAAAAAAAAAAAAAAAAAAAAAAGGCTTGAGAGTCGATTGCTGTTTCCGGTGAGGAGGTCATGGGGTATAACATTGGGGGAGTATGGACGGTCTTGTGCGGGTGTTTTTCTTAAGCTTGATGGTGGTCTAGGGAGGAAACTAAAACAAAAAATATTAAAAAATGCATAAATGAGCAAATAAATACGCCCATCTCCCCTTAATAAAGTGATCCATCCGGGTACCAAACATATGAAGGAACTGGCCCTATTTCATCCGTTAACCCTTTCAAGATTCAATTAAGCATTACCTTTCTGTTGTGTGGCTATTCTTACACGATTATATTGAGATCAACTGGCGTATATGGAAGTCAGAGGGTTAATTGAGGTAGTGTTCACCCTTATAAGTCACACAGATCCTTCCTAAGCTGTATACAATCGTCTAATGATAGCCACATTAAACTATCAAAATGCGTCATAATTGTTAAAGGGTTAATTTAATCTCAATACACTTTGGAACACACCCGCACACACAAACACATACACATATCCACACACACACACACACAAACACATACACATATCCACACAAACACGCACACACATGCACATATCCACACCCACACACACACACACATACACATATCCACACCCACACCCCCACACACACACACATATCCACACACTATACCCTGTTACAAATAAGTAGGCCAACACTCTTGAACATTAACCTCTGTAACTTTCAAACAGCTAAAGTAATCGAGCTCATATTTCTACCATTTGGGAAGGGTCAGCAAGGAAGTAGGTGTGGAAATTGACAACCCATTTCCTCTAGCCCTGCTTGAGTTATAGAGGTTAGGGTTCACGATTTACAACCCATTTCCTCTAGCCCTTCTTGAGTTATAGAGGTTAGGGTTCACGATTGACAACCCATTTCCTCTAGCCCTTCTTGAGTTATAGAGGTTAGGGTTCACGATTTCTGGCCTAACTATTTGGACCAGGGTATAGTGACTCATTATATTGAATACCTTTTTTTATCTACGCCTTTGGAACCCTGCACAGTAATTGACTCTCTGGCTTCCACACCTCCTTTCTAAGCTGAATAAAGTCGTTTGATTAACCCTTTTCAGTACCAGTGCCGTCCTTTTAAATCTATTCTGGCTACTGTTAGACGATATTACTCAGTTTAAAACGGCCCTCCAGCAATGAACAGGCTTCGAACTATCTCACTTAACCCTTTATGCCACCACAGATCCTCCTTAAACTGCACAATATCGTCTAAATATAGCTAGAGTAAAATGAAAATTATGTCGCCGGTACAGAAGGGGTTAATGAAAGCCATAAAGAAAAAGGAAAAAGCATCAGCGTACCTAAAAGGTTAAGGAAAAATAGGGCCATAGCGTACAAATAGAACGGAAGGTTAACTCAAAGGGACCCCATTAAGTACGCAGAGCAGGAAGTAGTGATTAAAGCGAGCCGAGAGAGAGAGAGAAAGAGAGAGAGATAGATAGAGAGAGAGAGAGAGAGAGAGAGAGAGAGAGAGAGAGAGAGAGAGAGAGAGAGAGAGAGAGAGAGAGAGAGAGAGAGGAGGTGGGGGGGGCGGATAATGAAAGGTAAATGAGGCAGAGAAGCAAAGTAATGGTGGTGGTGGGGGGGGGGGGGGGATGTGGAGGGGGGGGGGGGGGGGGGTGGGCAGGCAGGATAACAGTAGGGTATAGAGAAAGGGAGGAGTAATGAAAGGGAGAAAGAGTAACTGAATACAAATATGACAGATACATAATGATGATGATGATGATGATAATAAAACTAATAATAATAAACATTATAATAACAAAAATGAGTTGAAGGCGAAAACAGTAAAGCAGGGAGATGAACAAGTGAGAAATAATGGAATAAGGGACGTAAGGTAAGTGAAAAGATAAGCTAAGATGGGAAATAGAACAAGAAAGAAATAGAACAAGAAAGAGGGAAATAGGCAAGTGAAAATTAAGAAAGACCAATAGGAAAGAGAAAGTGGAGGAGCTAGAATAGGAAGGGAAAAGTAAAAACAAAACACAAAAGGGAATGGAAAGAAAATAGGGAGGAAGGAGGAAAGTAAGTGAGAAATATAAAATAGGGAGGAAGGAGGAAAGTAAGTGAGAAATATAAAATAGGGAGGAAGGAGGAAAGTAAGTGAGAAATATAAAATAGGGAGGAAGGAGGAAGGTAAGTGAGAAATATAAAATAGGGAGGAAGGAGGAAAGTAAGTGAGAAATATAAAGACAACGAGAAATAGAAAAAAAACCGAGAGACGAGAAGGAAAGACGGTGAAGAGAAGAAAGAGAGGAAGAATAGGAGTCACGAAAGAGGGAGACGGAATAGAAGGAATTACGAAGGAGAAGAAATAGAAGGAATTACGAAAGAGGGAGGAGAGTAGTAGAAGGAGTTACGAAGGAGGGAGGAGACGAAATGGAAGGAGTTACGAAGGAGGGAGAAAGAGACGGAATAGAAGGCGTTACGAAGGAGGGAGAAGGAGAGGAATATAAATAGTTACGAAGGAGGAAGAAGGAGACGGGATAGAAGGAGTTGCGAAGGAGGGAGAGAGTCAGAATGAAGGAGTTACGAAGAAGGGATTGGGGAGACGGAATAGGAGGAGTTACGAAGGAGAGATACAAAGAGGAATAGAAGGAGTTACGAAAGAGGGAGACAGAAAGGAATATAATGAGTTACGAAGGAGGTGGAAGAGGTAAAAGGGTAAATGAGAGAAGTAATAGAAGAAGGGAGGAAGGGAGAGGAAGTAGAGGGAGGAAGGAGAGGGAGAGGGAGGAACAGGGGATACAGGCTGGGGGGCGGAGAAGTAGGGAGAGGGGAGGGGAGCGAGAGAAGTAAGGGGGGAGGGGAGAGGGAGAATTAGGGGAGGAAGGTAGAGAAGGAGGAGAGGGAGAAGAAAAGAAGGAACACAAAGAAGGAGGAGGAAGGAACAGAAGAGGGGAAATGAATGGAGGAAATATAAAAATAAAATAGAGAGGGGAAGATGATGGGGTGAGAGGAAAAATTTTTCAAGGAGAGAGAGAGAGAGAGAGAGAGAGAGAGAGAGAGAGAGAGAGAGAGAGGAAGGGGGCAGAGGGGGGCGCTAATCCCAGTTTCATGTCCCGTCTTGACTTGCAGCCTCGTGGATTAAGGCACTAGGGACGACCTCGTTAATACGGGGATTCTGCTGCCCCCCCCCCCCCCCTTATCTCTACCTCTCTCTCTCTCTCTCTCTCATTCACACACACCCACTTACTCTCACAATCTCTCTCTACATATCTATCAATGCCTCTCTCTTTCTCTCATTCATTCACACACACACTCACTCACTCACTCACTCTCTCTCTTTCTCTCTCTAGGCAGAGGGAACCTTTTCTTCTATCCCTGTCTTCTACTTTCCTTCATTTGTGGTTCTGCTATGTATACTATAATTAAGTCCTGACCACCTCGTTTGTGTTGTAAGATCTGTGCCGTTGGTGTATATTTGTAAGTCACAGTAAATCTCTCTCTCTCTCTCTCTCTCTCTCACACACAGAAATCGCAAAATACCGTACTGACAAATGAACATGTTGAAGATAATCAAAACAATCTAAACAAGCTTTCACAATGGGCCAAAATTTGGCAAATGTGCTTCAATGAAGATAATTGTAAAGTACTTCATGTCGGATACCACAATGAAAAAAACAGACTACTCGATGAATGGCACCCAGCTAAAGAGTGTAGACAGATAAACCGATTTAGGAGTAACAATACCAGTAACTTAAAACCAAATCAACATTGTGCTGAAGTTGTTAAATAAGAAGGCAAACAAAATTATAGGTTTCATAGGTAGATCATTTGAACATAAATCAAAAGACATTATTCTCACCCTTTACAATTCATTAGTTCGCCAACTTTTGGAATACTGCGTTCAGTTCTGGTGAAGATACCCTGTCTTCGGAACAAACTATACGAGGAACGTCTTAAAGAACTAAATTTATATCCATTAACCAAGCACAGATTGAGAGGTGACCTTATTCAAGTTTTCAAGATCATTAAAGGCATCGACAACATGAACTGTAATAGATATTCTACGATTGACCGATCAAACTACACGCGGGAAAATGGCTGCAAAATCATTGGTAAATAATTCAACTGTAACGAATCCAAGAATTTCTTCTTCAATCGAGTTGTCAAATTGTGGTTCGCCTAGACAAGCACCTTGCACTGAACCCAAGGTTGACTGCATTTGTAATTGAATACATATTTTCTTTAGTAGTGTTTGTTCAATATTCTAATAGATCTTAATACAATTTCCCCTGCCATGATCTAAGCGCCAGGGCAGCACTTCCTTCTCACATCTTTCCCACATTCTCTCCGAAATACTGTTGCAACACTTGGAACAGCAGTGGTTTGGAGGGCAAGTAACCTCGAGGGGTCGCTTGATCTGTTGTTGCTTGTTTTCCTTTGTACTCCTTTGTACTCTCTCTCAGCGTATCGTTAAATTTATTGCACGAAATAACATAATTCCATCATAAATATTACTTCAAATTATGACCTTTTACGGACAATTATTTCATAGGTGCATATAGTTATCACTCTCCAGGGAACATTACAACATCGGAAACGAAGAGCAAAGTGTACCTGGAGAGGCGGGGGAGTGGTTTGACAATCATCGCATCATTTACCAGGCTCTATTGTGCTCTGGGGATGGTACACACATACATACAGACTAACACATATACACACACACACACATATATACACACACACACACACACACACACACACACACACACACACACACAAACACACACGCACACACATACACATACTCTAACTTCCTCCCCCCTCCACCACCCACCCACACCCAAACGTTCTCGCACAAAGAATCAACACACTCTTAGCCAACTACCATACAGAGTTAGATTTACATAGATACACTGGCCACACAGATCTTACGATCCCTGCGAGGTGGCCAGGACTTAATCCTAGTAGAGATAGCAAACCCTAAGATAAAGTGGAAGGGTAGGATAGCAAAGATGAAGGCTCTCTCCTCACCCTCCGCTATATCCGGCAATTTGCTGTATATGAACACAGTTGGAAGTGAATAGCCTTACAGGGCTTGGAATCGCCTGAAGGAATTTATAGTATAGTTTGAAATGGAAATAAAATTGGCATGCACACCTTCACTTGTTTTTATCTGTTCTCTTCAACTGAAAACAGTGTTTCCAGGTGATGGTAATCTACTGATCGTTTTCATCCCCTAGACTTTCCTATATAAACTAAACAAAAAAAATATCCCGGTAAATATGAAATATTTCCAAAACCGTCACATAATAAAGTATATTTATTATTTCTAGGTCGATGCATTCTTAAATTTATGAAAGGTATTTTTGAAACACCCTATATATATGTATATATATATACAGTATATATGTATATATACCGGTACTGTATATATATATATATATATATATATATATATATATATATATATATATGCCAGAAAACGCCGAAAAAATTTCAATAGCAATACTGGAAAATGCCGAAGAAAGCGCTAGAATGATTGTGTGGGACATGTTTTGTGTGCGAGGGTGATTGAAGTGTGGTGGAGGGGAAGATATATATATATTGTATGCAGGACAGCAATGTGGGTGTCTTGGATACGACATCTATACCATTGTTGACTATTTTGGGTTCATCCCTTATTTTGCCTTAATTTTTAAAGCATTTCGGTCTGTTAGTCTGGCGATTATAATTATGATGTGTCTCCCCATTCAGGAGTCCATATTTTCCTGGCGAGCGATAGCAAGCCCACAATTTAGAAGAAACGGGATTTCGGGCGGGACATTAGTATCTCGAAAAATGTATAAATTTAACTTGAAAGGGGGATTGGAGGCCGGTTATATTAATTGTATTTATTTATCTATTTATTTATTTATTTATTTTTATTTTATTGTATTTATATATGTATTTTGTTTGTCTAGAGGCAAACTAATAAAAAAAAAACACTTGCGATATTCTGGATCCGACGGCCATTGAGGTGTGTCGGAGTGGAAGAGATATAATAATAACACTTTACAAAATGTGGTTGTCATGGCAACGCTTGAAAGGTTTAGCCAGGTGAATTTCTCTCGGATACATAACCCTTTGGAGATTCGATTACGCATTGCTTTTCTGTTTTCCGGTTATTATTAGACGGTTTTATTCGGGTTCTTGGGAGTGTTTATGTGTGTGTGTTTTTTTTTTTTTTTTTTTTTTTAATTCATATATATTTGTTAAAGCTTGATAGAGGTCTAGGGACCAAACTATCCCCCCCTCCCCCCCCCCCCCCCGCTCCCTCCCCCCTTCAGTGGCCGCAAAAATCTGTCCTCTATAGGGAAGTTCTCATTAACACGAGCGCTAGGGTAGTCATATTGCACTCACTGTAAACAGGTCAATGGTACGCACCGGTATACATACAGTACATTCAATCAGGGTATATTGGTATAAATTTACCTTATAAATACTTTTCTAATATTATGGTAATTGAGTTAATCAATACTCCGTCAAATATTATGATGGACACATTAATTACCCTCTTTATACCATCTATAAACCCATAACGTTATACAATATGTGTCAATAATATATAACTAAACGTATAATTACCTTGAATGCCTCAGGTGACACTGGTATATCAGCCGCTTACCTGTGGATCAAATAGAACTCAATTAGCTGATTACAAGAAGAATATTCAAAGGAGAGAGAAGATATTGTAATGTTCCTATCTTGATTACTGTGACTAGCTTTTCATAATGGAATTTTCAGTCTATTATTAAAATTAACTAATAACATAACCTCTTGTAACTCAAGCAAGGCTGGAGCAAACACGTTGTAAATTTCCACACTAATAGCTGGTTGACTCTTCCCAATTGGTAATTTCCGAGTTATGAGAGGTTGGGGGTCGTGATTTTAAACTAGTCATAATGATTAAACTATAAGCAGAGGTTGAAGGGACTGGAGTTCTCGAAAAGGGGCTCCAATCCTGACGCTATTCCTGACTTACAATGTGCTGGCTTAATAATCCTGAAGGATTGATAGTTTCTGAAGCCCTATCTTAAGTAACTATAGGCAGCCTACAGGTTTGCAAGATGGCGGCTGCAGTGAAGACATTGTCCTTTATCTCCCCACAACAACATCCTCCGGCTAGAGATACTGATATATTTACTGCCTTGATGGTGTAATGGTTAGAGTATAATCTGAATGTGGTAACCCAGGTTCGAATCCCGGTGGATCACATGCTTACTTTCATTAAGTTCTTTGGATGGTGTTTGGTGTTGGAGTGAAATTAGTAAAAATAGAATATAAGAACATAAGAAAACAGGAGTCTGCACTGAACCGATTGGTCCACAAAAGGCAGATTCCTTTCAAACCCAACCCAAAATTTTATCCTGATAATGCCCACCATCCGCCATATTGGTGCCCCTGGTATCATTAGCCTCTCTTTACACCCACATACGTCCTTACCCATAAAGTATGTATGTATGTATGTATATACTCAGGCACATACCCCATTGCTGGGGGTGGCCGACTCGAGACAAAGCCCGAACAGAAACAACATTCAAGGGTTCTAATTCTCAGGGTCCGGGACCACTTTTGTGTTCCCTCGCCCCTTTCTCTGTCTCGATGAGTAGAATAATTTTACAAAGGGAGGAGGATTCCTAGCCCCCTGCTCCCAGAAGGAAAAGTAGGACAGTAAAAGAGACAGACAGAAACGGCTAAGGATGGGTAGAGGATGCCAAACCTCACTCTGGATAGGACCAGCCCTACCCATAAAGTAATTTAGGCAATTCTGGTACATGAATAAACACTACCTTCGGATCTAATTGATGTAGGTCAATTAGATAATTAAAATAGGACTTCAGAGGCTATCAACCCTTCCGGAGTAGATAGCCAGTACACTATAAGTCAATAATAGCGTCAGGACTGGAGCCACTTTTCGAGAACTCCAGTCCCTTGAGAGAGAGAGAGAGAGAGAGAGAGAGAGAGAGAGAGAGAGAGAGAGAGAGAGAGAGAGAGAGAGGTGGACGAGTAATGAAAGGTAAATTGGCATAAAGTGAGGATGGCTCAATAATACAGAAGGGTTGCTAGCCTCTGAAATCCTATTTTACCTAATTAACTCTAACTCTCTCTCTCTCTCTCTCTTTCTCGGGACTGGAGTTTTTTTTACTTACAATGTACTGGTTAAATAATATAAAAGAGTTGATAGCCTCTGAAGTCCTATCTTAACTAACTCTCTAACTCACACTCTCTCTCTCTCTTCTCCTCTTTACTTCTTTCTTCTCATTTTCGCTCTCTTCTTATCATCATCCTCACTTTATGCCAATTTACCCCCCTTCTCTCTCTCTCTCTCTCTCTCTCTCTCTCTCTCTCTCTCTCTCTCTCTCTCTCTCTCTCTCTCTCTCTCTCTCTCACACACACACACACACACACACTACATCTTCTCCACCTCGGGCAGTAATATGATGGTGAACAAACAGCGACATCTGGGCATGCCGCTCGGGAATTGCCAGCCGAACGAGTTAATGAAAGTGAAGCTGAGAACGACACACTCATTGGTCTCCGAAACAATACACCAATTAGCGAAACAGATGCCCGACTCTCTCTCTCTCTCTCTCTCGCTCGTACTCGTTCATTCTCGCTCTCTCTCATTCACTCACTTACTCTTACTCTCTCTCTCTCTCTTTCTCTATCTTTCTTTCTCTCTCTCTGACGACTCTCATATCAATCCCTTTTTCTATCCCCTCTAAATTATTCTTACTCGCTATTCCTATCATCTCCCTTTCCACTCCCTATTTCTTACTCTCTCTCTCTCTCTCTCCACTTCTACTTCCTATTCCTTACTCCCTCTTCACTCCCTATATCTCCTCTTCCCCTCTCTTTACCCCCACCCTCTTATCTTCACCCTTCCTTCTTCACTCCTTCCCGCTGTCTTCCAATTCCCCCCACTTTCTCTCTCTACTCCTCTCCCTCCCTTCTTCACTCCTTCCCGTTCTCTTCCAATTCCCCCCACTCCCTAACTCCCCTCTTCCCACCCCCTCTTCATCTCTCTACTCCCCCCTCCCCTCCCTTTATCCCTCCGTCTTCATTCCTCCCCTTTCTCTAATCTCCTTCTTCCCACCTCCCCCCTCCCTACTCCCCCGCTCTCCAAAACCCTTCTAGTTAAAGCGTTTCGAGGGCCCTTTCCTGCTGTGGGTGTGTGGGTGTGGGTGTGGGTGAGTGGGTTGGTTGGTTGGTTGGTTGGTTGGTTGGGGGGGGGGGGGGTGATCAGTTACGCCAACCACATCATACGTGGCTTCCATGTTGTTAACCCTTTCAGTAGACCATGATGCGTTTGATCACTTTCTTCTGCCTATGATTAGTCCTATTGATTCTGTTAAAGAAGACTCGTGTGTTTGAGGTTTTGATTATAATAGATATATACGTACTCTTTTGCATTCTAGAGGTATAGTTACGATCCCAAATGTATTTATCCCCTTTGGCTCAAGGGAAGTCGAAAAAAGGGTTGACGAAACGTCAGGTGAATGGACACGGTTAGTTAAAGAGTGACAAAATAGTTCACGATGATGGAGAGCAGTGCTTCACACATATGAACACAAACATTGTCACTGCCTCCTACCACTTAAACACAGTCATGGAGTTTGACTGATAATATTATCATTAAATGCAACAAATTAAAAAATGCATTCTTACCACTTCATACACTCTTTGAATGCTTAGGCTACAGTATGGGTTTCCCATACAAACAGTATTGTGAACCCGTTCCTTGTGCGAAATAGTTTATCTTGGGTGTTCACAATGCTCACGATATATATATATATATATATATATATATATATATATACCGGTATATATATATATATATACAGTATATATATATATATATATATATATATATATATATATATATAATAATTATATATATATATATATATATATATATATATATATATAAAATATATATATATATATATATACAGTATGTACAGTATACATCTATAACTTGAATAATATAAAATTAAATTAAATATAATATACTGTATATACAGTATATATACAATATTATACATACAAATAAAATAAAACTATAGGGCAAAGAGGTAATTTGAGAAACACACGCACACGGACACACACACACACACACACACACACACACACACAAATGAACAATAAAATCCCACACGAAAAGCAAAATAGTTAATCCTAGTTTAATCGATCCGGTCATTTTACCCCCCACCCGTCAGCGATCCATATAATCCTCTCCGTTCTGTTGTATACCATTGATCCGCGGCTCTCTCCTATGATCCGCCGAGGACTGTAGAGTACATAAGGGCCCGAGGCGGGGTATTATTGCCTATTGTTTCGATTTCCGCTGCTTGGTCCTTGTTTTCCGGTGGTTTGTTCGGAGGGAGCGGAGGGTGGGGAGTGGGGGTGTATATCGATCAGCTGGATATCTCAAATTATCACTTATAGGGGACACACTGACAGGCATGCTACACGCGGGTGCGCGATTATAGCGTAATATAAAATAAATCATGAAAAATTTAAACCAGAAAGGACAGAAGGGACCAGCGAACTTAACACTAATTTTGACTCCTTACCATCTTATAACTCGATATTAATGAAAGCAATAGGGCTGACGTTTCTATCATTTGGGAAGAGTCCATGAGGAAATAGGTGTGGATATTTACAGCCAGTTTGCAATAGGCCTTTTTGAGATACAGAGAGTTCAGGGATCAAGATGATTGTCAAGTTCGTTGGCGCTACCTATAGTACTAATCTCAATCCTGTAACACACAATTATGTAAATACAATTCGGTAAACACACACACACACACACACACACACAGATCATAAACATCCAGCCTTGGTGGCGAAGGTCCGATTCACTATAAAACCATTACAAAATGTATTTGGCTATCCTGGTGGAGAAGGATTGTACCGAGGTCCGTCCATATTTAACCCCTTCTGTACTGGTAACGTCTTTTGTATTTTATTTCAGCTAGATTTAGACGATTTTATGTAGCTTACGAAGGATATATTCGTCCAATAGTAGCCAAAAGGACGTCGCGGTACAGAAGGGGTTAAGCTGCTCAACTAATAGCTTGTATGAGCCAACATGTCGTTTTATGTCTCCAGAAGACAGTGCATTGGTTGCCAAAGGTTGCATGTGACCTTGTAGCTAAGGTAGATTACACATATTATATTGTATAATACCTGGGTTATGAAACTAGATGTTGAGCCTCAAGTCTGCAAGTCAACAATAACACAACGAACATATATATATATATACTGTAAACAAAACAAAAATCCAATTATCAAAATAAAAATGTATTCCTGATCATTTGTGTTGTTGTTAATTTGGACCTCCCTACACAGACCGGCGTATTTGACCAGTTTAGGAAACAGAAACTGTATTGTATAAACAAAACAATATCGGTTGAGCTAGTAGGACTCTCTGGTGACCTCGCCCATCTGTCGTTACAATAAACACTTTAGGTGATGGCCTGGTCTATCAGAGTGAGAACTGAGCTATCTCTGCCATACGCATAGCTTACTCTGACTGTTCCTTTTACTTATATATCTTCTAGATCTCGAGTGACGGCGTCTCTTCCGTGGATTGACCTCCCAATCTACCAAGATTGGAAGCCAAAGCGTCACATTTTTCCCTTGCCCCTCAACATTCTCTTCATAATTGCTGAGGGGCACAGGGCCCTGGGTGGGGCTTTGGTTTCCCGGGCGTTTCCGCACCCTCCTCAGCTCTCCGCCATGGAGTGGCTTCGGTCACCCAGGCTTTTTTGTGGTCGGCAGGGAGGGTACTGTGGGGGCGCTCGGTTATGGCCTTGGCCGTGCTCGGGGCCTTGGGCCTGTTCGGCCAGGCAGCTTGGGGAACAACAACAACAACAACAACAACAACAACAACATGGGAAAAAAGAATAATTTGTTCACTCAACAATTTTACAGTATTTTGAAAAGCTACAGATTTTTGTATTTATAATACAAGAATTGGTTTATGCAGTAAATCTCTCACTCTGTGTGTGTGTGAGAGAGAGAGAGTGTTTGTGTGTGAGAGTGAGAGAGAAATAGATATAGATAGATAGATAGATAGATATATATATATATATATATATATATATATATATATATATATGTTGGTAAAGCCAGGTAATAAATTTTCTTTAATACATACGAGGTTGAAAGAAATGGCAATTTCTGCGTTGGAAATTTTATTATTCAAAGTTTCCAGGTCTCTGATGAGTCAACATCAACATCAACAACCAAACTCTGGACCTTCAGATCCTTCCTTCTGCCAAAAGGCACTACCCTACAGGACCTAACACCCCTCCTCGCCCCCCGGTGCCCTTGACGCAGCCCCCCGCGCTACCTCCTTCAGCTTCGTCTTCTGCAGGCGCCACACAACTTAGGCCACGCCCCTCGACACGCAGCCAATCAGCTTCGACCCCACCTATCGACCACCATCCCGCATCCAGTGCGCATGCGTGAAGCGGTTACCTCCCTTTTCTCTCCTAGTTTTCCCTTCCAACAATAGCAGACTTTTGCCCCCTGTTTTCCGCCTCCTCTGATCCTCCACCCTCTATATATACCCTTCCTGTTTACCTTTTATATCATTCCTTACTTGATAATGCTGGTTGTCCAGTGAAACGCGTCGTATATCCTGTATCATCATGTACTTTAATGTAACCCTGTACCACCATGAATTTTGCTCATCTCCTTCATCTACTTCCTGCCACCCAGCGAAAACTCATCAGAGACCTGGAAACTTTGAATAATAAAATTTCCAACGCAGAAATTGCCATTTCTTTCAACCTCGTATGTATTAAAGAAAATTTATTACCTGGCTTTACCAACATAAAACTTCACGAGAATGCCAGACATCGCACCAGCACCCTCCAGTTTCGTGAAGAACTGGTGAAGGACCAAATAATTGAAAAACGTGAGCTCGCCAACAACCTTCGTAAAGAACGAGATGCTCTTCTACGGATTTGGGAAGACGAAACCCCTCCAGACCACCTCAAAGCCGAAATCAACACAGCCCTCGAACAACTCCTTGAACAACACAGAAGACAAGCCGAAAACACAACCATAAAAAAGCTTGCCCGTCTTTATGGCGGAAACTTAAAACTACCCAAACCAACAAAAGGATATATAAACCTTACTAACACCATTCTGACCCTGGACCAAGAAGACCTCCTCAACAAAGGCCTCAACTGCCACTACAGCTCCAAACCTGGCCCCCACCGGAAACGCCTAGAAACGGAAATCCTCCTGGACGACATCCTACGACTCAAGAAGGATGGCAAGGTCACCACTACTCCCGCCCTACAACCTACTCTCCTCGCTGAAGCCGCCAAAACCAGAGGAACTCACCATAGCAAAATACTCAACAAACAACACTTCCAAGCTGCCAAACTATTAAGAGACAACCCCAACATCATCATCCGTCGTGCGGATAAAGCCTCCTGCCTCGTGATCCATGACAAGGAGGAATATCTTAGAAAAATGGACGTCATCTTAAGTGACAACACTAAATTTAAAAAGATCACCCGCAACCCAACCGACGAAATCAAACGTATTGCCAACACCACCATCACCGCCATCAACGCCAAACAAGGAGGGATCCACCTTAAAAAACTCGTCGGAGAATACACCCCTGGTTATGCGTACGGAACCATCAAAACACACAAACCTGGGAACCCCCTCCGCCCCATCATCTCCCAGATCCCCACTGCCACCTACCAGATCGCCAAGGCCCTGAACAACCTCCTCACCCCCTACGTGCCCAGCCAATTCAACCTTAACTCAGCCCACGATTTCTTGGAAATTTTACGAGACGCCCCCCGTAACAACAACCACAATCGCCTCTCTCGACGTAGAAAGCCTGTTCACCAACGTGCCAGTGGATAGGACCATTGACATGATTCTACGTCGAATTTATCATTGCCCTGATACTCCTACACTGGACATCCCGGAGAAGGCCCTGAAAACACTACTGGAGCTATGTACCAAGGAGGCCCCCTTCCTTTGCCCCCGGGGCAACATGTACAAGCAGATAGACGGTGTGGCGATGGGCAGCCCCTAGGAGTTCTTTTTGCGAACTTTTTCATGGGTACCATCGAGGAAGAGCTCCTGGCTGCCCAACGACCCGCCGTCTACTGTAGATACGTGGATGACATCTTCGTGCAAATCAAGGACCTCCACGAACTACAGGAACTCCAGCGTCGCTTCATGACCTCCTCCGGACTTAACTTCACCTTTGAAAAATCTAACAATGGACAACTCCCCTTCCTCGACATCCTCGTAGCTCTGAACGACCATGGGTTCAAAACCACCGTCTACATTAAACCAACTAACACAGGACAATGCCTCAACGGTGATAGTGAATGCCCCCGCCGTTATCTTCTATCCTCCATCTCCGCCTATGTTAGGAGAGCCCTCACGCACTGCTCTACCTGGGCCGACACCCACCAGGAACTAGAAAGACTATCCCAAGTTTTAGTAAATAACGGATACTCCAACTCCGACATCTCCAGCACCATCAACCACCATCTTGAAAAATGGTACACCCAAAGCCCTCCCAACATTGACCCCCCCAATGAAATTAAGATCTTCTACCGCAATTACATGTCCTCTGAACACAAAAATGACGAGGCCGTCTTAAAAGAAATAATCTCCAAGCATGTCCACCCAACCAACCCGGAAAACAAAATCAAATTAATAATTTATTACAAATCCCCCAAGACCTCCAACCTCGTTCTCCGCAACAAACCAGCCTCCACCAAGATAAAGAGCCCGATGACCGACGATCACGTCATTTACCAACATACCTGTAATTATGAGGACTGTGGACCTCATTCCTATATTGGTATGACGCAGACTCGTCTTTCACGTCGGTTAACTCTTCACCTTCAGGCTGGAGCCATCAAAGACCACTATCTCACCCCTAACCACCCTCACCTCACACGCAACGAGTTAGAGAAACACACCACCATACTCGATAAAGAAAGTGACCCAAGGAGATTACCTATACTCGAAGCTTTATATATCCAAGCCTTACATCCCAACATCAACAACCAAACTCTGGACCTTCAGATCCTTCCTTCTGCCAAAAGGCACTACCCTACAGGACCTAACACCCCTCCTCGCCCCCCGGTGCCCTTGACGCAGCCCCCCGCGCTACCTCCTTCAGCTTCGTCTTCTGCAGGCGCCACACAACTTAGGCCACGCCCCTCGACACGCAGCCAATCAGCTTCGACCCCACCTATCGACCACCATCCCGCATCCAGTGCGCATGCGTGAAGCGGTTACCCCCTTTTTCTCTCCTAGTTTTCCCTTCCACCAATAGCAGACTTTTGCCCCCTGTTTTCCGCCTCCTCTGATCCTCCACCCTCTATATATACCCTTCCTGTTTACCTTTTATATCATTCCTTCCTTACTTGATAATGCTGGTTGTCCAGTGAAACGCGTCGTATATCCTGTATCATCATGTACTTTAATGTAACCCTGTACCACCATGAATTTTGCTCATCTCCTTCATCTACTTCCTGCCACCCAGCGAAAACTCATCAGAGACCTGGAAACTTTGAATAATAAAATTTCCAACGCAGAAATTGCCATTTCTTTCAACCTCGTATGTATTAAAGAAAATATATATATATATATATATATATAGAGAGAGAGAGAGAGAGAGAGAGAGATAGATAGATAGATAGATAGAGAGAGAGAGAGAGAGAGAGAGAGAGAGAGAGAGAGAGAGAGAGAGAGAGAGAGAACAAAAAGGGTAAATATTTATACCTGTAATCAATACAATCATACTACACCATCTTTCATGTGTCCTTTGATTTATCCTTCCCTCATGTGTTATGTTTTACACCATGCCATTTATCTATGCAATACAAATAGTAAATTAAATAATCCTTTCTCTGCAATCAATGCAATCATACATACCAACTTTTGTTTTATCTTTCCGCAAGCCCTTAACCCCTTCAACACCATGACGCCTTTATACCTTTGATTCTGGCTAAACAAAACAAATATTCTATGCAGTTTAAGAAGGGCCTGTGTTACTAAGAGGGTTTATTGAGATCGTATTTACCCATTTGAGTCGTAGAGGTAGATTACAAACTAAAGAAATTCGTCTAATGGTAACCAGATTATGATGAAGTTTACGTAATGATGCTGAAGGGGTTAACTACGAGAGGTCTTTCCTAAGTTGATTGCCTAATGAACACAATAAGGCATCAATATACCCAAGAAGATACTCGAGGTGGTATTAACCCTTCCAATACCGGTGATTATATTGGATTTCAGCTGCATTTACACGATTTTACGTAGCTTAGGAAGGATATATGGTAGCTAGAAGGATGGATTGAGATAATCTATAGCCTTTTAGTTGGTAGATGTCCTTCCTAAGCAGAATAAATCGTCTAATAGGTGCCAGCATATAGTGAAAAATACGTCACCGGTACACTAGGGCATAAACCCCTTGATTGTGAGACGTATTTGCTACGCTGAATTATTGAATTATATAGTCCCACATTCTAAGCTAGGGTACAATTTAAAAACTTCATTGTGTAAACCAAACTAGAATACAATAAAATAATCGTACTGAAGGGGATAAAGGGGGATGGTTGTTTAATTCTAGACCACCTTCTTCCTTATTGTTCGCCCCATTGATTTGTCAATATTAAGACCTTTCGTGCCATTTATGTGTCGATTTTTTCCTGGCGAGAGATAACGAGCCTGTAATCATAGGAGGAACCGGCCATCGGTCGAGACAGCTTTCTACCGAAAAATGTAGACATTTTTTTTTTATTATTTTTTTGTTTAAGCTTGATGGAGAGAGGATATATATATATATATATATATATAGATAGATAGATAGATATATATATATATAGATAGATAGATAGATATATATAGATAAATAGACCAAAAAATAAACCTTACGCCCTTAAGATAATGATCAATTTCTCTCTTGAGATATTCTCTTGTAATCAGCTTTCTTCCCTACCCGAGCCACTTCTTTGATTGCTTCACTCTCTCTCTCTGTCTGTGGCGCTTCCATTAGCTGCCATGTTCCTGCTCTCTCTCTCTCTCTCTTCCATTAGCTGCCATGTTCCTTCCTCCCCCCCCCCCTCTCTCTGTCTCTTCCATTAGCTGTCATATTCCTTCTCTCTCTCTTTCTCTCTCTCTCGCTTCCATTAGCTCCCATATATGTATCACCATTGACTATGCCGTACGAAAATCGCTACACGTTCAGTTTACTTTCCCATTAATTTTCCTTTTAGTCGTGGGTGTGTTTCTACGCGTGATGAAAAAACAATAGCGAGTTTTATGTACCACCTTGCAAAAAAGGGCTGTCGTAAAAACGGCCAGGCTCCATTGATTCTACCTACGGCAAAGATACCACTTTTCTTTTACCTTACTCTTTTACCTCCATATCTAGGCATAGAAGTTAGAGGGGGGGGGGGGGATTGGAAGTGTTTGTGCAGGATGTTGGTTAGTGAAGGGGGGGGGGGGGGAAGTGGAGGAGGTGAAAGGAGTGGAGTGGGTGAAGAGTGGGTGGGGAGTGGGTGAAAAGGGGGAAAGGAGGGGAGTGGGTGAGGAGGGGAGTGGGTGAAGAGGGGGGTGAGGAGTGGGTGATGAGGGAAAGGTGGGGAGTGGGTGGGTGAAGAAGGGGGGAAGGGGTGAGGGGAGTGGGTGAAGAGGAAGGAAGGAGGGGAGTGGGTGGGGAGTGGTGAGAGGTGAGAGAGTGGAGGAGAAATAGTGGGGCCATAAATTCAAAGCCCGAGGGTAGTCAGTAGGGTGAAGAGACCATGGAAGAGCCCCCTAGGTAAAAGTATGAAGAGAATTTGGATGGAATGACCTGGGGCACATTTCTTAATTCTTTTCAGGTCTTCATATGCGCGTTTCCCATCTCACTTTATCTCCTTCAGCACGATGACGCCTTTTTGTCTTTGATTCTGACTAAAACAAGACAATTTTATGCAGTTTGATAAAGACCTATGCTATTCAGAGGGTTTATCGAGATCGCATTTACCCCTTTGAGTCCTGAAGGTATATTAAAAGTTAATGAAAATCGAGTAATGGTAACCAGAATAAGATGAACATTACGTCATCGTGCTGAAGGGGTTAACTTGCAAATACTAATCCTGGCCTGACGAAGTTCAATTTTACCAAGCATAGTTAGGGTGAGTTGGGTTAGGTTACGGTCGGTTGGGTTAGGATTAGGATTAGTTAACATTTTACCAAGCATAGTTAGATTAACCCCTTCTTTACCGACGACGTCCATATAACTTTGTTCTGGCTACTAAGAGACGATTTTAGTCAGCTTAGGAAGTACGTCTACCAATTACAAAACTACTGACTGTCTCAATTAACCCTTTTAGCTATCCTACAAACTTCCTGAACTACATGAAATCGTCTAAACGTAGCTGAAACCAAATACAAAAGACGTCATCGGTACAAAAGGGGTTAAGGTAGGTTACGTTAGGTTACGGTCAGTTGGATTAGGATTAGTTAAACAAATTATCAAGCACAGTTAGAGTAATATAGGTTAGCTTAGATTACGGTCGGTTAGGATAGGATTAGGATTAGCTAACGTGATTCTTCCGGTACATGACAATTATTGTGAGCAAACAAATCTGGAGACATTTTGGGAATATGCTAACCCAGGGGTATCTTTCATAAATTACTCATGACAGGGCCCCGTCTATCTGTACCGCATCTGTTTAAGGGGAGGCAGACCATTTTTCTGGACCCCCTTCTCCCTAATGTTTAGCCCCACTAGTTTTGAAATTATAAGACGTTCGGCCTATTAGTTTGGCGAGTTTAACAACTTTCGCCCCATTTCGTTGTCAATTTTAAGACCTTTCGTGCCATTTAGGTGTCGATTATTTCCTGGCGAGCGATAGCGAGCATGCAATTTTAAGAGGAACCGCCCTACGGCCGGGACATTTTTCTACCGAAAAATGTAAAACATTATCTTGCAGGGGGGGTCTAGGGGGTGTTTTTCTAAGCTTGATGGAGGTCTAAAGGAAACTAAAAAATATATGAATACATTAATTAATAGAGCAAACCAACGGTCTGCTTCCCCTTAATTAGGTTATACTGAGTACTATTACGATAGGACAATATATTGGCACTGGTTTAGTACTATTAGGATAGGACAATATATTGGCACTGGTTTAGCACTATTAGGATAGGACAATATATTGGCACTGGTTTAGTACTATTACGATAGGACAATATATTGGCACTGGTTTAGTACTATTACGATCGGACAATATATTGGCACTGGTTTAGTACTATTACGATAGGACAATATATTGGCACTGGTTTAGTACTATTACGATCGGACAATATATTGGCACTGGTTTAGTACTATTACGATAGGACAATATATTGGCACTGGTTTAGTACTATTACGATAGGACAATATATTGGCACTGGTTTAGTACTATTACGATAGAACAATATATTGGCACTGGTTTAGTACTATTAGGATAGGACTATATATTGGCACTGGTTTAGTACTATTACGATAGGACAATATATTGGCACTGGTTTAGTACTATTACGATAGAACAATATATTGGCACTGGTTTAGTACTATTACGATAGGACAATATATTGGCACTGGTTTAGTACTATTACGATAGGACAATATATTGGCACTGGTTTAGTACTATTACGATAGGACAATATATTGGCACTGGTTTAGTTCTATTAGGATAGGACAATATATTGGCACTGGTTTAGTACTATTACGATAGGACAATATATTGGCACTGGTTTAGCACTATTAGGATAGGACAATATATTGGCACTGGTTTAGTACTATTACGATAGAACAATATATTGGCACTGGTTTAGTACTATTACGATAGGACAATATATTGGCACTGGTTTAGTACTATTACGATAGGACAATATATTGGCACTGGTTTAGTACTATTACGATAGGACAATATATTGGCACTGGTTTAGTACTATTAGGATAGGACAATATATTGGCACTGGTTTAGTACTATTACGATAGGACAATATATTGGCACTGGTTTAGTACTATTAGGATAGGACAATATATTGGCACTGGTTTAGTACTATTACGATAGGACAATATATTGGCACTGGTTTAGTACTATTACGATAGGACTATATATTGGCACTGGTTTAGTACTATTACGATAGGACAATATATTGGCACTGGTTTAGTACTATTACGATAGGACAATATATTGGCACTGGTTTAGTACTATTACGATACGACTATATATTGGCACTGGTTTAGTACTATTACGATACGACTATATATTGGCACTGGTTTAGTACTATTACGATACGACTATATATTGGCACTGGTTTAGTACTATTACGATACGACTATATATTGGCACTGGTTTAGTACTATTACGATAGGACAATATATTGGCACTGGTTTAGTACTATTAGGATAGGACTATATATTGGCACTGGTTTAGTACTATTAAGATAGGACTATATATTGGCACTGGTTTAGTACTATTAAGATAGGACTATATATTGGCACTGGTTTAGTACTATTATGATAGGACTATATATTGGCACTGGTTTAGTACTATTATGATAGGACTATATATTGGCACTGGTTTAGTACTATTATGATAGGACTATATATTGGCACTGGTTTAGTACTATTATGATAGGACTATATATTGGCACTGGTTTAGTACTGGTTTATACTGGTGAAATAATCTACTACTTGATTTGGGCTATAGTCTATTCGCTGTAAGTAAGCGAGGAATCATTACTTCTATCCTCTGTAACTCTAAAAGGGCTAGAGCAAATTGGCTGTAAATTTTCACATCTATTCCTTGACTGACTCTTCCTAAATGGTAGAAATATTAGCTCGATTACTCTAGTCGTTTTTGAGTTACAGAGGTTAGAGGTCATGATTTCTCGCCTACTTACAGCGAATAGACTATAGGTCCAGGTGGCACTACTGAGAGGGTTTCGCATTATGTTCTATGTGTATGAAGGAGACAAAAGGCAGGCTATCTTCATCAGGCTAATCTGTCATTAGCCTGATTAAGGGGAGATGGTTCACTTTTTGGGCGATTTTTGCATGTACTCATTATTTTTTTTAGTTTCCTCCACCTCCATCAAATTAAAAAACAAATCCATTAGATTCCTCTTCTAGATTAATTTGTACATTAAATTTCCCGGCCGAAGGCCGGTTATTCCAACATTACAGGCTCACTATCGTTCGCCAGGGAAAAAATCGACACCTAAATAGTATGAAAGGTCTAAATATTGACGAAGAAATGGGGCGAAAGGTCTTAAAATCGACTAACGAATGGGTCAAACATCTTAACATCTGAAAACTAATGGGGCTAAACATGAGGGAGAAAGTGGTCAAGAAAACCGGCCCATCTCCCCTTAAGCTATGTACGAAACTACTGAGAGGGGCCCAGGGGAGGCTCTCGGAAAAGGTGGGTGAGGGTGTTCTGTTCCTAGAATCAACAATTTTAAACCCTTGAGTACCAGCGACGTGCGTTGTATTTTATTCTAGCTTATATATAGACGATATTATGCAGCTAAGGAAAGATCTGTGGTAGTTAAAAGATTTGGTTGAGATAGTTTGAAGCCTTACTATTATTAGATGTCCTTCCTAAGCTGAATAAAATCGTCTAATAGTAGCCAGAATAATTAAAAAAGACGTCCCCGGTACAGAAGTGTACCGGGGGTGAAGACCAGATGGGATCAAAGAGAAGGGCCGGGAGAGAGAGAGAGACCTTCAGGGGTTATGGAATAAATATTATCAGTCATTTAATCAAAGACCGTAAACAACAACCTTCTAAAACCTTAATGAACCCATTCAAGATTAGATTACGCATTTCTTTTCATTTTTATGGCTGTTATTAAATGATTATATAAAGATTGGGAAGGGTATTTGGAAGTCAGAGGGTTAATTGAGTTCGTCTTTACCCTCATTATTCCCACAGATTCATCCTAAACTGTATAAAATCGTCTATTGATAGCCGAAATAAACTGTCAAAATGCGTCATAATCTTCAAAGGGTTAACATTATACATTCGTAACTGTATTTAACCTTTAAATTACAACAGCGATATTACTGTTAATACGGACGGGTAAAATAATTCGCAGTTGCTGAAATTACCGATTAAGTTTCCAATGCTGCTAGCCTTTTCTGTATCCATATATTTTAGGGAATCTGTTAAGCAGTGTGGAGCCCTAAAGGTGGGGTGGGGTTGGAGAGGGAGGGGGAAGGTGGGGAGGTTGGAGAAGGGTGGAGGGCGGAAGGTAGGGAGGGAGAGAAGGGGAGGGGGAAGGCTCTAAAGGTGGGGTGGGGTTGGAGAGAGGGGGAAGGGGGGCAGGGGAAGGTGGGTAGGTTGAAGAAGGTAGGGAGAACGGAAGGTGGGGGTGAAGAGGGGGAGGGGGGAAGGTTGAGAGGGGGAGAAAGGGAAGGGAGGAAGGCTCTACTCCACAAGACAATAAGGCTACTAAAAGAGGGAGAGAGGGAAGGGTAAGGAGTCTCCCAGGTGGGTGGAAGGGGAACCTGAGTACCCTTTAGGGGTGGGTTGAGGTGTTCTTTGGGGGCACTGCTTATATCCAGAACTTTCACTAAGAGAGCCCCAGTTACAGTCTGATTAACCCTTTCAGAGTTGTGCTTTTATTTGTTCTCTTATTTGGGGGGAGGGTGGGAAAGGGGGGGGGGGGGGGGGCTTGCTGAAAAGTGGTCTACATATAACCAGACTCCCCCCCCCCCCCCCCCACCACCACCACACACACCACCAATCAGAACAAAATGCATAAGTAAATACATAAATGGATAAATATAACAATATATAAGTAATATATAATAGATAAACGAAGAACATTAAATATATAACAACATTATCACATAAAAAATAAAAAATAATACAAACAATAATATAAAAAAACCCACAACTCTGAAAGGGTTAATCAGAGCACCTGGGCTTGATCAATACCCACTTTTATAACCCACATTGTTTTTAGTCAGCTGTGTTTTGTTTGTCTTGGTGGCGAGGAGGGGGGGGGGGGGAGGAGAGGGGGGAATAAAGAGGGCTGAAAAAAGGGGGCACGGTCAATAGGGAGAGAGAGAGAGAGAGAGAGAGAGAGAGAGAGAGAGAGAGAGAGAGAGAGAGAGAGAGAGAGAGAGGATGATTGGAACAGAAATAATCGTGAAATATAAAAGCAAATATATGTGTATCGTAAAACACGGTCCCGTTGTCAAATAAATGTATTGCCTATGGAAACGTGCCAATTGGTAAAATAATAATTATCTAAAATCAAAATTAAACATATTTGGAAAACTAAGAAACAACAAAACCAACAACAAAACCCTTAAGGGGGAATTAAAGGCTCACTATCGCTCGCCAGGGAAAACATCTACACCTAAATGGCACGAAAGGTCTAAATATTGACAGATAAAATAAGGCGAAAGGACTTAAAATTGACAAACTAATGGGGCAAACGTCTAAGAATCTCAAAACTAATGGGGCTAAACATGAGGAAGAAAGGGGGACATAAAAACGGCATACCTCCCCTTAACAGATTATGTGGTGAGCTGAAGCAACAGTATATTGTACAACTTTAGCTTAGGGGATAGGCCGATTTTCTGGACCACTTTCTCCTTCATGATTAGCCCCATTAGTTTTCAGATATTAAGATGTTTGCCCCATTAGTTAGTCGATTACAAGACCTTTCGCCCCATTTTTTCGTCAATATTTAGACCTTTCGTGCTATTTAGGTGTCGATTTTTTCCCTGGCGAACGATAGTGAGCCTGTAATGTTGGAATAATCGGCCTTCGGCCGGGACATTTTTCTACCGAAAAATTTACAAATTAATCTAAAAGGGGGAACTAATGGATGTTTTGTTTTTTTAAATTTGATGGAGGTCTAGGGAGGAAACTAGAAAAATAATGAATACATGCAAAAATCACCCAAAAAGTGAACCATCTCCCCCTAAAGGGAGAATGGAACATCACTTTTAACTTGAAAGGGAGTCTGAGGAAACAAAGTACGAAAGCAAAAGAAAAAGTCTCCATGTTGCAAAAAAATCAAAGTCTTCAATAATGATTAAAAACGCTCCCTTCCCCCACACAATACCCCCCTAAAACACTCCCTTCCCCCACACAATACCCCCCTAAAACACTCCCTTCCCCCACACAATACCCCCCCCGCCCCCTAAAACTTCCCCTCCCCTGTCACCTCCTCTCACCAAGACAAACACAACACAGATGAAGAAAAAGAAAAAAATTAGTCAGAAAAGTGGGTATCGATTAAGCCCAGGTTCTCAGATTATAACCCTATTATAACCCCACGTTGTTTATGGTATTATACTCTGGCTACCCTTAGGCGAGTTTATTTAATTTAGGAAAGTTGCGGAAGATTATCTTGAAAACATGGGGGTTCGAATCCTAACCCTAGCTGTTATAGTTGTCATCAAATAAACAACACACACACACACACACACGCACACATATAAAGTATATATATATAATATCTCCTGGGTGACCTAGATGTGTGTGAATTAGTGTTTTGTCTGTGTGTGTTCGTTGTTTTATGTTGTGTTTTCCCTGTTCTTGCTCTGTCTTGAGTCAGCCACTCCCCCCCAAAAAAAAAAACCCAACAACAACAAAGAAAATAAAAATAAAAACAAGGAAAAGAGAGAAAAAGACAAGAAATAAATAGGAACAGTGGGGATTGGGCCTGAGTAAATAGATAGATAGATAGATAGATTATTATTTTAATACGTGACTATACTAATCAAATAACTCAAAACTTGGATGTCCTAGGGAACGAAATGAGCACTGGCCCCTTCTGGAGTGGCTGGCCCTTGAGTCTCGGGGGGTGTATTGGTGGGGGCAACTCCTGAAGAGGGCCTTTAATAGTGCACATCCAGCCCCTTCTGGTCCCCCTTCTCCCTCATGTTTAGTCCCATTGGTTTTGAGATTTTATGACGTTCGGCTCATTAGTTAGTCGATTTTAAGACTTTTCGCACCATTCCTTTGTCAATAGGCCTATTAAGACTGTGTGTCATTTAAGCGTCGATGTTTTCCTGGCGAGCGATAGCGAGCCTGTAGTTTAAGAGAAACCGGCCTGCGGCTGGGACATTTTTATATCGAAAAATGTACAAATTTATCTTGAAAGGGGGTCTAGGGGGTGTTTTTTTAAGCTTGATGGAGGTCTAGGGAGGAAAAAAATAAAAAATAATAATAATATATAAATAAATGGACCGAAAAAACTAACCACTGCCCCCTTCTGGAGTGGCTGGCCTTCGAGTCTCAGGTGTATTGGTGGACAACTCCTGAAGAGGGGCTTTTATAGTGAAGATCCAGACCCTTGTCACCTTTAATTAACATCCCCTAATCTAACCTAATATATCTTGACTTATCTTACACTAACTAACCTAACTTAAGCTGTCATACTCTCCATAATCTAATATACCAGTAACTTATATTACTCAACCTAACCTAACCTATCTTCTACAGTATTACCTAACCTAACCTATCTTCTACAGTATTACTTAACCTAACCTATCTTCTACAGTATTACCTAACCTAACCTATCTTCTACAGTATTACTTAACCTAACCTATCTTCTACAGTATTACCTAACCTAACCTATCTTCTACAGTATTACTTAACCTAACCTATCTTCTACAGTATTACTTAACCTAACCTATCTTCTACAGTATTACTTAACCTAACCTATCTTCTACAGTATTACTTAACCTAACCTATCTTCTACAGTATTACTTAACCTAACCTATCTTCTACAGTATTACCTAACCTAACCTATCTTCTACAGTATTACTTAACCTAACCTATCTTCTACAGTATTACTTAACCTAACCTATCTTCTACAGTATTACCTAACCTAACCTATCCTTCTACAGTATTACTAACCTAACCTATCTTCTACAGTATTTACTTAACCTAACCTATCTTCTACAGTATTACTAACCTAACCTATCTTCTACAGTATTACTTAACCTAACCTATCTTCTACAGTATTACTTAACCTAACCTATCTTCTACAGGCTGAAATTTGTAGAGCTACGACGCAAAGCCAAAAAGTTAATTAAGCAAAGTAAAAAGACCTTAGAGTTACATATTGCGAATCAAAGTAAAACAAACCCGAAAGAATTCTATAGTTATATCAGAGAAAAAGTCGTTACTTCAACTGTTGGACCGTTAGTCGATGAAAATGGAGAATACACCAAAGACGAAGAACAAATGAGTAATGCCCTCAATACCTTCTTTGCATCAGTTTTTACAACAGAAGACCTCAGTGATATCCCTACACCATCGCCGATTCAGATTGATAATTCAGATGTTCTAAGTAATATCACCGTTACAGAGAGAGAAGTATTGAATTGTTTAGATAAACTCAAGGTAAATAAAACGCCTGGACCTGATACAATCTCGCCTAGAGTTCTAAAGGAAGCTAAGGATGAGCTCTCTAAAACCACTGACATTACTATTCAATAAATCCTTGCAGTCTGGAACTATGCCCGATCAGTGGAAGCTAGCCAACGTAACACCGATATTCAAAAAAGGCAGCAAATCCCTACCCAGTAACTATCGTCCAATTAGCTTAACCTCAGTTGTATGTAAAATGCTAGAAACGGTCATACGAGACAGACTCGTAAATCACTTAGAGGAAAATAACATACTTAAAGATACTCAACACGGCTTTCGTAAAAAACGTTCCTGTTTAACAAACCTCTTAGACTTCTTCCACGATATCCTCAACCTCTACGATGAGAGTAAAGCTGTAGATATTATATACCTTGATTTTCAAAAGGCCTTTGACAAAGTTCCCCACAAACGTTTACTGCTAAAACTAAAAGCGCATGGAATACAAGACGGTGTGTTGAAATGGATAGAAAATTGGCTCAGCGACAGAAAGCAAAGAGTAGTCATAAACGGTAAGGCATCAAAATGGACCAATGTAAGTAGCGGGTACCCCAGGGATCGGTACTAGGACCAATTCTCTTTCTAATTTACAATCAACGACATAGATGAGGGTCTCACCTGTACAATCTCAAAATTTGCTGACGATACAAAAATTGCAAATAGCGTACTCTCAAAAGAACAAGTTGACGATATGCAACACAATCTAGATAAATTGTCATGTTGGGCCCAAATCTGGCAAATGAGTTTCAATGCGGATAAATGTAAAGTACTACATATCGGATACCTAAATGAGAAAGCAAACTATTCGATGAATGGCACTCAGCTTAAGAATGTAAACAGAGAAACCGATCTGGGAGTAACAATATCGAGTAACCTAAAACCGAGTCAACAATGTTCAGAAGTTGTTAAGAAGGCAAACAAAATAATTGGCTTTATAGGCAGGTCATTTGAGCATAAATCCAAAGAAGTTATCCTAACCCTTTACAATTCATTAGTCCGCCCTCTTCTGGAATACTGCGTTCAATCCTGGTGCCCTTATTACCAAAAAGATATAAACAAGCTAGAACGAGTTCAACGTAGAGTTACCAAAATTATACCTAGCCTAAAGAACAAACCATACGAAGAGCGTCTTAGAGAATTAAATCTATTTCCTTTAACCCAGCGCAGATTAAGAGGTGACTTAATTCAAGTGTTCAAAATCATCAAAGGCATTCGACAATATGAACTGTAGTAAGTACTTCACTATCGACCAATCTAATTACACGCGGGGAAACGGTTGCAAAATTATTGGTAAATCTTTTAACTCACACGAATCTAAGAATTTCTTCTTCAATCGAGTTGTCAACTTGTGGAATGGGCTTCCCCGAAACGTTATAGACTGCATCACCGTTGATTCATTTAAACTCCGCCTAGACAAATATCTCGCATCAAACCCGCGACTGACTGCGTTTGTAAATGAATAACTTTATTTTATCCCCCCCTCAGTTACTAACCCATCTGTCCCCTACTAACTTCCTAATCCTGCCACGGACATTAGTTCCAGGGCAGTAATTCCCTTTCCAATGTTCCCTTACCCACTCTAAACCACTGTTTGGACACTTGATCCTCAGTGTTTTGGAGGACAAGCAACCTAGAAGGGTCACTAGATCTGTTGTTGCTTGATTTCCTTTGTACTCCTTTGTACTCCTTTGTACAGTATTACCTAACCTAACCTATCTTCTGCAGTATTACCTAACCTAACCTATCTTCTACAGTATTACCTAACCTAACCTATCTTCTACAGTATTACCTAACCTAACCTATCTTCTACAGTATTACCTAACCTAACCTATCTTCTACAGTATTACTTTACCTAACCTATCTTCTACAGTATTACTTAACCTAACCTATCTTCTACAGTATTACCTAACCTAACCTATCTTCTACAGTATTACCTAACCTAACCTATCTTCTGCAGTATTACTTAACCTAACCTATCTTCTACAGTATTACTTAACCTAACCTATCTTCTACAGTATTACCTAACCTAACCTATCTTCTACAGTATTACTTAACCTAACCTATCTTCTGCAGTATTACCTAACCTAACCTATCTTCTACAGTATTACTTAACCTAACCTATCTTCTACAGTATTACTTAACCTAACCTATCTTCTACAGTATTACTTAACCTAACCTAATCTACATTAAGCTACCTAACCTATATTTAGCTACCTAAATTAACCTACGGTAATCTATATTAAACTACCTAACCTATATTAAGTTACCTAACCTAACCTAACCTAACCTTTCCTTTCCTTATGATGTGTTCGCCACTCTTCTAGCGGCACCAAGGAGCGCGACGCCCCTCGTTATGGGTGGTGATTTGGTGCAGTAGACTGTTTGAAGCGACAGCTCGCTCCCTTGCGAGGATGGGCTCGTCTGGCACCTTTTGCAGTTCGACATCCAGGGCTCTCTTGAACCTGTCTAACGAGACGTTCCTCATGTCTCTTACTCGCCGTGGGAGTTTGTTGAAGAGACGTGGGCCTCTGTGTGATAACCAGCCCTCTCGCAGAGAGCCCATAGCACCTCTGTTATTCATCCGGGGGATTTCGCATTCCCAGCCTCTCCTATCACTGAATTTCATGACTATCGGAGTATGTAGGTTTGGTACTAAACCCTCTGCGATTTTCCACGTGTATATTATTAGGTAACGTTCTCTTCTACGTTCCAGTGAGTACAGATTCAGTGCTCTTAAACGCTCCCAATAGTGTAGCTGTTTTATCGAACTTACATGCGAAGTGAAATTTCTTTGTACACTCTCTACGTCATTTATTTCACCTGCTTTGTATGGGGATGTTAATACGCTACAGTATTCAAGCCGCGGTAGCACTAGAGATTTGAAGAACGTTATCATAGGTAATTCACCGCATGTTTTAAAAGTACGCAGAATCCAACCCGTTAGACGTTTCGCAGCCGCCACTTTAACCTGGTTATGTACTTTGAAACCCATATTTTCAGACATTAATACCCCAAGGTCTTTCGCACTGTCTTTCCGTTCTATTATGTGGTTAGATTCTGTTAAGTAATTTGTAACTTCTTTAACACCATTATTATCTCCGTACCGTATTAATTGGAATTTTTCTTCATTGAATTGCATGTTGTTTTCCCTGGTCCACTGGAACACTACATTCATGTCTTCCTGCAGTCGGCCCGTGTCTTCTTGTGTGTTTACTATCTTGCTTAATTTTGTGTCATCAGCAAAAGACGACACCGTACTGTGTCTGGTGTTGGTATCTATGTCGCAAATTAGTATGAGGAACAGAAGGGGCGCTAGCACTGTTCCTTGGGGCACTGAGCTTTTGACATCCGAAGGCTCAGATGTGACTTGGTTTACTGCTACTGATTGTTTTCGGTTTACGAGGAAATTGTATATCCACCGTCCGATTTTCCCAGTTATACCTTTTGCTTTCAGTTTGTGGGCTATTATACCATGGTCACATTTATCAAATGCCTTAGCAAAATCGGTGTAAATGACATCCACGTTTTTCTTTTCTTCTAGCGTTTTAAGAATTGTGTCTAGTGTTCCAAAAGTTGTGAGAGACATGATCTTCCCGCTCTGAACCCATGTTGACCGGTGTTGTGTAGTTCATTTGTCTCCATGAATGTTGAAATTTTGCTTCGCAGGACTCGCTCGAAAACTTTAATGATGTGAGAGGTTAGAGCTACCGGGCGGTAGTTTTTTTATAGTGCTTTACTCCCTCCTTTATGCAGTGGGGCAATTATTGCGTTTTTCAAGCTATCTGGTATGTCACTAGTGTCTCTAGACTCCTTCTCCACATTATAGCCAGGGGTTTTGAGAGGTTTTCCTTACATTTCTTCATTAGGATCGAATTCCATGAGTCCGGGCCTATATTAAGCTACCTAACCCATATTAAGCTAACTAACCTAACCTATATTAAGCTACCTAACTTAACCTAATCTATATTAAACTACCTAACCTATATTAAGCTACCTAACTTAACCTAATCTATATTAAACTACCTAACCTATATTAAGCTACCTAATCTAACCTAACCTATATTAAGCTACCTAACTTATATTAAGCTAACTAACCTAACCTAAGCTATATTAACCCTCTCACGACCATAGGACGCAGAGGTTGCCAGATTAGCAATAAGAAATAGATTACTCTCACTGTTATAATTACCTCTCCAAAATTAGTTTTCTGCCCACAGCTAATTCAAAGACAACTGCAGAGGTTGAAGTAAACAAACTAAAGGTTTATAGATACCCCTGACGGTAACAAAGGCGTTAAAGTATCCCTAATAGGCTCAAAAATCGCGTCAGGATGTGAGAGGGTTAAGCTACCTAACTTATATTAAGCTAACTAACCTAACCTAACCTATATTAAGCTAACTAACTTATATTAAGCTAACTAACCTAACCTAACCTAACCTATATTAAGCTACCTAACTTATATTAAGCTAACTAACCTAACCTAACCTATATTAAGCTACCTAACTTATATTAAGCTAACTAACCTAACCTAACCTATATTAAGCTACCTAACTTATATTAAGCTAACTAACCTAACCTAACCTAACCTATATTAAGCTACCTAACTTATATTAAGCTAACTAACCTAACCTAACCTATATTAAGCTACCTAACTTATATTAAGCTAACTAACCTAACCTAACCTAACCTATATTAAGCTACCTAACTTATATTAAGCTAACTAACCTAACCTAACCTATATTAAGCTAACTAACTTATATTAAGCTAACTAAGCTAACCTAACCTATATTAAGCTAACTAACCTAACCTAACCTATATTAAGCTAACTAACCTAACCTAAGCTATATTAAGCTACCTAACCTAATTTAACCCATTCAAATATATCCTAATCAGATCAACTCGAGACCTGTGAGTGAATGTCCTAGGTAACGAAATGGCTGTTGGCTCCCCCTTCTCGAGTGGCTAGCCCCTTGATTGAGGTGCATTGGTGTGTGCAATTAATGGAGATGTATTTGTGTATATTATTGCCACGCCACTTGCCAGGTTTAATTAATATCACATAAATACTTAAAATTAGTATTAGTAATGCTGGCTCGCTATCGCTCGCCAGGAAGAAATCGACACCTGGATTGGGATGAACGTCTTTAAACAGTTGGCTGAATGGGGCCGAATGGATACAAGCCAGGGAAAGAAAGAAAAGGAGAGAAAGATAAAAAAACAGCCGGTAACCCCCCTTAAGGAACGTAATCGATACACCGGCCACACTATCAAAGGGTTGGCCTCCAGGACAGGTTAATTAGTAGGAGCTTCAGGCGGGATTATTAACAACCTCGGTGACAGTAACGGAAAAATACACTCGCTAGTTTTACATACATATATATATATATATATATATATATATATATATATATATATATATATATATATATATATATATATATATATATAGTATATATATATATATATATATATATATGTGTATATTATATCTGTGGCAGGTTGACCTCCAAGGTACCGGATCTTAAAGATGAAGAGAAGGATAAGGGCGAAACACGTCTCCATTGTAGCTCACTATATTTCGGACTTTCTTAGTCCATCTTCAGGTACACATCAATTCCACCTTTAAAGAACATAAAATTATCTTTTAATAAAAAAAATTCAAATAGGGTGTGGATAAAAAAATAATTTATAAGTCTAAAAAGAGAGCTAAAACTAACACATGTAAATAAATAGTATACAACTACCACCAATAAATAGTATACAACTACCACCAATAAATAGTATACAACTACCACCAATAAATAGTATACAACTACCACCAATAAATAGTATACAACTACCACCAATAAATAGTATACAACTACCACCAATAAATAGTATACAACTACCACCAATAAATAGTATACAACTACCACCAATAAATAGTATACAACTACCACCAATAAATAGTATACAACTACCACCAATAAATAGTATACAACTACCACCAATAAATAGTATGCAACTACCACCAATAAATAGTATACAACTACCACCATTAAATAGTATGCAACTACCACCAATAAATAGTATACAACTACCACCAATAAATAGTATACAACTACCACCAATAAATAGTATACAACTACCACCAATAAATAGTATACAACTACCACCAATAAATAGTATACAACTACCACCAATAAATAGTATACAACTACCACCAATAAATAGTATACAACTACCACCAATAAATAGTATACAACTACCACCAATAAATAGTATGCAACTACCACCAATAAATAGTATACAACTACCACCATTAAATAGTATGCAACTACCACCAATAAATAGTATACAACTACCACCAATAAATAGTATACAACTACCACCAATAAATAGTATACAACTACCACCAATAAATAGTATACAACTACCACCAATAAATAGTATACAACTACCACCAATAAATAGTATACAACTACCACCAATAAATAGTATACAACTACCACCAATAAATAGTATACAACTACCACCATTAAATCCGTCTTACACACGGGGAAACATTGCTTATTAGGCTAATGTAATTAAAATTACCCTACGTATCTCCGTCTTAGTCCTAAGGATAGCACAGAATGAGGGTTTGACAAAATCTAGAGGCAAGGAAATCGTTAAGGAGTTACCAACACGTAAATATTAATTAAATGTTTTAAGAGAAAATGTTAAAAAGTTGCGCGCTGTGTCTTAATCTTAATGAACAATAACATATCAAATAGATGCACATACTGTATAATTATATAGGATACGAATCAGTGACTGAAATTGTTTGTAAAAATTGGAACTTTAAATCAAATGTACGAAAATAATTAAGAATAGAATATGTTAAACGTGTCTAGTCATTTATCTACATTTTGAATATTTAAAAAAGGTTCGTCAAATTTATGTTATTTTCGGTGAAGCAGTAAATATTTGTATGTAATTGAAAACAAATGGATAAGTATGAGCGAAGCGATATTTATACAAGACAAATACGCGATGCATCCGTTTTTTACCTGTCTATTTGAGTATTAAGTTCGGGTTTTATAGTATCTATAAAATACTTTTCTCCTATAAATGTGTATATATATATAATATATATATATATATATAAGTAGACCAACAATTACCCCCACCCCCTTACATTCATTAGGTGCATGCTGTAACTGGCGCATAACTTCTCTTTAAGCAGTGTCAGACATATTTTTGAAGAACGTAATTATTTCCGTCCACACAGTAATTTGAGTGTATTGCTGGGCTGCGGCCCGGGTGGACATTCCTTCTTATGCGGCCCGGGTGGACATTCCTTCTTATGCGGCCCGGGTGGACATTCCTTCTTATGCGGCCCGGGTGGACATTCCTTCTTATGCGGCCCGGGTGGACATTCCTTCTTATGCGGCCCGGGTGGACATTCCTTCTTATGCGGCCCGGGTGGACATTCCTTCTTAAGGGGAGAGGGGTGCATCGGTATTATATTTGCTCGTTTATGTATATTTTTATTATTTTGTTTTTAGTTTCCTCCCTAGACCTCCATCAAACATAAAAAAAAAAAAAACCCAGGACCCTGCTTCAAGATATATTTGTAAATTTTTTGGAAGAAAAATTTCCCGGCCGAAGGCCGCTTACTCATAAAATTACAGGCTCGCTATCGCTCGCCAGGAAAAAAATCGACACCTAAATGGCACGAAAGGTTATAATATTGAGATAAGAAATGGGGTGTTAAATCATAAAATCCCCAATCTAATGAGTCGAACGTCTTCAAATAAAAACAACAACACTGGGATTAAACACGAGGGAGAAGGGGGCCATAAAAGCCAGGCCATACCCCCTTAAGCAACCTAAGCAGCAGAACGCACACATTGCTGGAATGCCTACAGGTTAAGGGGGGATGGTCGTATTTATATCCACATTTACCGTATGTATCTTTTTATTTTTGTTTTTTAGTTTTCTCCCTAGACCTCCATCAAGCTTAAAAAAAAATAAAAATAAAAAATACAGGCTCGCTTTCGCTCGCCAGGAAAAAACCCCACCTAAATGACACGAAAAGTCTAAATATTGATAAAGAAATGGGGCGAAAGGTCGCCAAACTAATGAGCCTAACGTCATGAAATCTGAAAAATAACAGGGCTAAACGTGAGGAAGAAAGGGGACCAGGAAAACGACCCATCTCCCCATTAGGTAAACATTTGGACTCTCAGACAAGCCTCCTATTAGTCTCCTGTAGTATTAGTATCTATTAGTATGACTGTATTAGGGGGTGTAGGCTAGTTTCATATGCAGTAGTTAATTCATGTGATCAATTAATTATACATTTTATAGGAAATTATTCTAGTAAGCATATCTTATTTTTAGTGGTAAGGAATGTATATGGCCAACTGAACGCTATATTATATTCTTGATAACGTATATGCATAAGTGCGCGGAATTTCGGTGTGAGTGTCCTGGGTTTGAGTCCTTGGAGTGCCACATGTATTAGTTGATTTCATTGATTGAATTTAGAAGTGAAGTTGGTTGGTGAAAAAACACAATAATTCGGAAGCAGGGATCATGTAAAATATGATGAAAACTGGAGCAACAACTCAACCATGTTTATGTTCAGCTCTCAGTTCAATATCCCTTGCATTTGCTATATTTTAACACTATATTACTAATACAATATCATAAATTATTGTACCATATTGCAATTTGTCTTTCTTGAGCCATATATATATATATATATATATATATATATATATATATATATATATATATATATATATATCGGTATATAACAAACAAATCTAAAACAATTAAACTAATATATCATTATAACTCCAACTCCCAAAACGTCGCACCAGATAGTGTTAAATATATATGGGATAGGTAGTTATAATTTTCCATTATAATTCGGGCCATCAACATGTAGAATTATGACATAGCACAATATATAATCCTAAATTTAATTACCCTTTCATTAAAAACTAAATTAGCTTATAGAATAATAGGCTTTTCACTGACAACTGCGGCCGGCTTTTATATTGGTCAGCTTCTCATGCCAGTAACCACATTAATTAACAGTGGACGTGTATGTATGTTATGTATGTAGGTAAATATATAGTGTACCTGTATGTATGTTATGTATGTAGGTAAATATACGCATCTCTCTAGCACGCTTTAATCCCCAACACACACACACTCTTTCTCTCAATTTGTTTATACAGTATATATATATATATATATATATATATATATATATATATATATATATACACCGGTATATATATATTATATGTAGTTATTGTAAAACTTTTCTCTTTTTAATGTATTTCTAATTTTCCATACTCATTTGTTTTTCAGGGTATCACTCACCAAATTGTGTGTATAACTTTTCTTGTTGTGACCTTTCAGGGAGGAGGGTGTGGCCATCAACGACCCAGCCGTCTAGCCCAGGTGACCTTCAGGTAGGTGTATAATATATCGGGTAGTGTTGCTAATTTACCTGCTTTCCCGCTAGATCTAGAGGTATTTACTTCGATCTAGAGGCACATTTTACATCTAGCTTCATGTATTCTAGCGATATTCTGGAGATTTGAGCTATTTTAGAGCTATATTTTAGAGATTGTGGCCTTATTCTAGCGATATTCGACATATATTTACTCTCTAGCAAACTTGATTTGGAAACCTTAGGACGGGGACCTTCACTATCAATCAGCCCCATCACACACTTCACCCCTTCCCACCATCATACACCCTCCTTAGTTCATATAACAGGACGGGGGCTTCACTATCAATCAGCTCCCATCACACACTTCACTCCCTCCCACCATCATACACCCTCCTTAGTTCATATAACAGGACGGGGGCTTCACTATCAATCAGCCCCATCACACACTTCACCCCTTCCCACCATCATACACCCTCCTTAGTTCATATAACAGGACGGGGGCTTCACTATCAATCAGCCCCATCACACACTTCACCCCTTCCCACCATCATACACCCTCCTTAGTTCATATAACAGGACGGGGGCTTCACTATCAATCAGCTCCCATCACACACTTCACTCCCTCCCACCATCATACACCCTCCTTAGTTCATATAACAGGACGGGGGCTTCACTATCAATCAGCCCCCATCACACACTTCACTCCCTCCCACCATACACCCTCCTTAGTTCATATAACAGGACGGGGGCTTCACTATCAATCAGCCCCCATCACACACTTCACTCCCTCCCACCATACACCCTCCTTAGTTCATATAATAGGACGGGGGCTTCACTATCAATCAGCCCCCATCACACACTTCACTCCCTCCCACCATACACCCTCCTTAGTTCATATAACAGGACGGGGGTTTCACTATCAATCAGCCCCCATCACACACTTCACTCCCTCCCACCATACACCCTCCTTAGTTCATATAACAGGACGGGGGCTTCACTATCAATCAGCCCCCATCACACACTTCACTCCCTCCCACCATACACCCTGCTTAGTTCATATAACAGGACGGGGGCTTCACTATCAATCAGCCCCCATCACACACTTCACTCCCTCCCACCATACACCCTGCTTAGTTCATATAACAGGACGGGGGCTTCACTATCAATCAGCCCCTATCACACACTTCACTCCCTCCCACCACCACACACCCTCCTTAGTATACAACAGGGGACAACTCGTACACATAGCATAACGTTCATATGTCTTACTAATAACTCGTACACATAACATAACGTCCATATATCTTACTGATAACTCGTACACATAACATAACGTTCATATGTCTAAGTAATAACTCGTACACATAGCATAACGTTCATATGTCTAACTAATAACTCGTACACATAGCATAACGTTCATATATCTTACTAAATAACTCGTACACATAACATAACGTTCATATGTCTAAATAATAACTCGTACACATAACATAACGTTCATATGTCTAACTAATAACTCGTACACATAGCATAACGTTCATATATCTTACTAAATAACTCGTACACATAACATAACGTTCATATGTCTAACTAATAACTCGTACACATAGCATAACGTTCATATATCTTACTAAATAACTCGTACACATAGCATAACGTTCATATGTCTAACTAATAACTCGTACACATAGCATAACGTTCATATGTCTAACTAATAACTCGTACACATAGCATAACGTTCATATGTCTAACTAATAACTCGTACACATAACATAACGTTCATATATCATACTAATAACTCGTACACATAACATAACGTTCATATGTCTAACTAATAACTCGTACACATAGCATAACGTTCATATGTCTTACTAATAACCAGGAAAGGACTTTTAATGTCTACATCAGGGGCTAACGCGAGACTTATTACCACTCGTTTATCTCTTGTTGTTGTTCTTCTTCTTGTTGGACTGGATTAGCCGAAAGAACCATCAGGAAGAGAGGGGGGGGGGGGAGCGACTGGGCGATTGGCGGCGTTCGACTGAGTTCTTCGGTGCTTTTTTCGCTTGTAAAGTTGTGATGATTTTTTTTTTTTTTTTTTTTTTTTTTTTTTATATGTGGATGAGGGAGACAATAAGCAAAACTGCCTGCGACGAGTGCCTCCCCCAGAGTTGAAAGAGTGACAGGGGGGAGGCACTCGTAACAGGCAGTTTTGACGTCTCCCTCATTCACATGGAAAAAATATAATAAAAAAACTGTACATGTACCGTATACAGTATATTCTCGAATGTAAGAACGCATTCATATACTGTATATATGATGGTTTTATCTATACATATGTGTGTGTGTGTGTGTGTGTGTGTGTGTGTGTGTGTGTGTGTGTGTGTGTGTGTGTATGTGTATGTGTATGTGTGTGTGTGTGTGTGTGTGTGTGTGTGTTGTGTTGTGTTGTGTTGTGTTGTGTTGTGTTGTGTTGTGTTGTGTTGTGTTGTTTTAGGTTACCTGTTAATCAGTATTTCTATGCTCTAATTTCGTCTTATTTGAGCCATGGTCAACACTAGATTTCCGTGACTCACAATCGCCCGTATTTGATTGCTATATGGAATATACCGGAATAATTAACCCATTCAGTATCTGAGGATGCCATTTTAATAGTATTATAGATAGCATTAGATGATTTAATGCTATTGTGTAGGACCTGTATAGTTGGCAATTATAGTCACTTCACCTTGTCAAGGTATCGATTTGTTCTGGATGAGCAAGAGCAAGTCAACAATCCCTCTACTTAAAAATGTACGTACCGGGTGTTTAGCTTGAAAGCGTCTGGCAGGCGTTTCTTAGTTTGAAGGGGATTTAGGAAGATTGCGTGTGTGTGTGTGTGTGTGTGTTTGTGTCTGTGTGTGTGTTTTGTCTAAATGGTTAAACTTAAACTCATTGCTCGAAATTGGCAAAAACAATAAAAACCCTCAATAATCTAAAACAGAATAATTACTATAATAACGTCAGACCAGAGAGTGTTAAGAGAATATACCTTACCAAATCAGATATCCTTAGAATCGTCATTGTCAGTGTGCAATATATCTCTATGTGTAATACGAGGAGGCTGGGTTCCTTATATGATTAATTATAAGTAGTTTTGTGTTTGTGTGTGTGTGTGTTTTTTTTTTTGTTTTTTTTTTGGGGGGGGGGGGGGGGGAGTGAGTGAATAGTGACGTCATTGAAGTTTGGAAGAGTACCCATACCAACATATTACCACCCTGGAGTCAGGTCACTGGGTGCCATCTTGATTTCCAGCCTTATTAAAATGTAGGATTCCCAAAATGGATGTAGTTGGATAGATAGAGTGATAGAGAATCAGGTTTAAGTATAATTGTATGAGTAGCATAACCTTAGTAATGTAATATGCAGGCAACAGCATGGTATGATATACAATTAAAGTACAAAAATCAGAATGGCGTTTGCATGCTAAGTTTTTTTGGATGGTAATGGTTAAGGGTACATCACACAGTCAGGAGTGCGAGCTAGAGTCACTAGGAGTAGGGGACAATTCGGATTTGCGGGCCTTTTCGCGGTGAAAATCGATGACTCATAGTGACTCTAGCGACTCCTAACGACTTCTGTTAGACTCCCACTCGCTCGCGGTGATAATCGATGACTCCTAGTGATTCTAGCGACTCCTAGTGACTCCTAGTGACTCCTGTTAGACTCCCACTAGCTCGCACTCCTGACTGTGTAATGTACCCTTTAGGAAGGGCTAATACCGTTCCGAGCAGTGTTGCCAATATAGCTAACATATCACTAGATCTCGAGGTATATACTTCGATCTAGCCGCAATTTTTACATCCGGTGACATGAAGTCTCGCGATATTTTAGAAATTCTAGCCATCTTGAGCTACATTAGAGATATTATGTTTTTTTTTGTTTTTTTTAGCGATTGTTGGCATATATTTACCATCTAATGACATTCTAACAAGTTTTGAGAATGGATCTAGCAGTATTTTGTCTTATGTTGTGGTAACCCGAGGACCAAGCTGGCTGTTTGAGGATGTAGCCTAAAGCCGGTATCACACGAGAGCTTTTATAGTCAACATCTCATGATCAAAATTTTTCTGGCAACATTTTTGGAGTATTATGCCCTGGTATCGGAAACTAGACTGATGGTAAATTAATTTAGGTAACCGAAATAATATAAATGTTGACCACATAAGCTGCCAGACCAGTGTTGAGGATAAATGTTGAGGGAAAAAGCGCTCGTGTGATACCGGCTTAAGGGGGGTGACATGCTTTTTGTTATTTCTGTCCTTTTCTCTCTTTCTCTGGCTTGTATCCATTCGGCCCCATTCAGCCAACTATTTTAAGACGTTTATCCCCATCTAGGTGTTGATTTCTTCCTGGCGAGCGATAGCGAGCCAGCATTATATGAAGTAATCCGGCTTCGCCGGAGACATTTTTCTATCGAAAAATGTACAAATTTAGCCTGCTGTCAAACAAAATAAAAAATATGCTGGCTCGCTACCGCTCACCAGTAAAAAAATGACACCTGGATGGGGATAAACGTCTTAAAACAGTAGGCTGAATGGGGCCAAATGGATACAAGCCAGAGAAAGATAGAAAAGGACAGAACAAAAACAGGTCACCCCCCTTAAGTGGGTACAGCAGTTTCGGGTGGAGATAGGTCAGGTGTCATACATAGAATATATAACCTACTTTAGCAGTGGATTGAAGCCGGGTTCTGTGTAGCATTTGTTAGTCTGTTGACCACATCCCCTACTGCATGACTGGCCTTTGTTTCGGCGAGGTTTTCAAGTTCACCTTTTATTGACGTCATCAGCCCCCTTAAAATATATATATATATATAGCCTTATCTATGATATAGCTTATTATAGACTTGTTTGCTGTTTTGGGGTATAAATTATAACAAAAACAGATGAACATTATTTGTCATATTATCTGATCAGCAGTGACCTAAAGTTTTCCAAGCAGTGCATTGCAATAGAGGAAATAGCTCAGAAATGATTGGGCTATATTAAAAGGCAATTTAAGTATAGAAATAAATTAATAGTCCTTACACTTTACAACGCTCTGATACGGCCTCTCCTGAAGCCTGCTGTTCATTTCTGGTCTCCAGCACTCAAGAAAGATATAGAGAAATTGGAAAGAGTACAAGGTAGGGCTCCAAACCTTTTTCCATCGATTAGAAGACTGAGCTATTAGGATCGATCGAGAGTTCTCGATCTGTTTCCGTTGGAAATACACAGACTACGAGGTCAGCTCATTGCAGTTTTTAAAACACTTAATGGGTTTGACAGTGAGGATTACAGCAAAATGTTCAGTTCCAATATGAATACAACACACAACCATGGCTGGAAATTAGAATTGAAAAG
>CM064525.1:12807703-12810512 GCA_032716605.1 Paralithodes platypus
ATAAGTGTCATGCACGGATTCTTAAATACACAGGAATAGGTAAACTAGTGTGTTATGTACAGTCGCGCTCATAAGTGATGGCCCGGCACCAAGTATGTTTTGATCAATAATTGGTATCAGCAATATCTAAGCTTCATTTCTTCATATCGAGTGAAATATACAAACATGTTCCTACACTTAGCCATCCTATTCAACATCTGACAGACATTAATACAGCACAGAGCAAGCCAAACGTAATGACAGCTGGGACATGACTTATTAGCGCGACCGTACAGCACTTGAACAATGCGCATAAGAGATTAAGGAGCGATGAGTCGTTTTTCTGGACCCCTTTCTTCCTCATGTTTAGCCCCATTAGTTTTCAGATTTGATGACGTTCAGCCCATTAGTTTAGCAATTTTAAGACCTTTCTCCCATTCCTTTTTTTCAATATTTAGACTTTTTGTGTCATTTTGGTGTCGATTTTTTTTCCTGGCGAGCGATAGCGAGCCGGTAAATTAAGAGGAAGCAGCCTATCGAAAAATGTACAAATTTATCTTGAAGGAGGGTCTTGGAAAGTGTTTTTTTAAAAGTTTGATTAACGTCTAGGGAGGAAACTAAAAAGATGATAAAAAGATGATAAAATATGATAAAAAATAATAAAAAGATGATAAAAAGATGATGATAAAAGATAATAAAAGATAATAAAAAGATGATAAAAGATGATAAAAATATAATAAAAAGATGATAAAAGATGATAAAAAGATGATAAAAGATGATAACAAGGGATTTTAACAAGATGAATCAAAAGAGATAAAAAAGCTGATTGATAAAGCTATATAAATGATGAACTATACACGGCCATCCCCCTTACTATACACCTACGGTAGCTATAACCCACCACAGGTCTTCCAAAGCAGTTCTGATGTAATAATAAATAATAATAGTTCTTATGGGGAGACGGGTCTTTTCTCAGGTCCCCTTTCTCCCTCGTGTTAAGCCCCATTTGTTTTGAGATTAAAAGACGTTTGGTCCATTAGTTTGGCGATTTAAACACCTTTTGCCCCATCTCTTTGTCAATTTTATGACCTTTCGTGCCATTTAGGTGTCGATTTTTTCCTGGCGAGCGAAAGCGAGCCTGAAATTTTAATGGGAACCGGCCTTCAGCCGTGACATTTTTCGATCGAAAAATGTACACATTTATCTTGTAAGGGGGTCTAGGTTTTTTTTAAAGCTTGATGGAGGTCTAGTGAGGAAACTAAGAAATAAAGGAATGAATGACCAAACAAACGGCCCGTCTCCCCTTAAAGCTAGTCGGTAGGGTTGGCAGCGAAGACACGTGGGAACCAAGAGAGGGTGACGAAGGTGGAGGAGATACTTGTGAGCCTTCGGTAGTGGTACAAGACTATGTGGAGGGTCGATCACTGTGGAGTTGGAATAGCAGGTGGTCCTGTTCCACTAACTGGCTGGTTGGGGGACGGAGGTTCATAGTGCATTTTTTTTTTTTTTTTTTTTTTTTTTTTTTGTATGAAGGCTACACAAAACAAGGCTACCTGTAAAAAGTGTCCCTCCCAAAGTTGAATGATAGAGAGCCAATTCAAGGTACGTTAGAGTCAACATGTCTGGACACACTTGAAGCAGTTTAAGTCACAGGGATAAGCTTTTTTGTTGAGTGGAAGAAAGACTGAAACAATCAGTTCAGTTCACTTTTGGGTTAGAGATTGGACAAAATACGGAAGGGAAAGTGTTGAAAGGTGGATGCCCCCCCCCCCCCCCAATCTCTGTAAGGTACAGAATGGGTTAATCACTTTATGGTCTTGAAGCAGTAAGGGGATATTGGAAGTAGTAGGGGTGAGGAAGAGAACTGGAGGAGAAGAAGAAGGTGTCGAGGCTTGGTGACCTGACCTTCCAAGACCATCCTCCAAGATATATTTGTACATTTTTCGATAGAAAAATGTCCCGGCCGCAGGCCGTTTTCTTTAAAATTACACGCTTGCTTTCGCTCGCCAGGAGAAAATCCACACTTAAATGACACGAAAGGTGTTAATATTGACAAAGCAATGGGGTGCAAGGTCTTAAAATCGCCAAACTAATGAGCCGAACGTCATAAGATCTCAAAACTAATGGGGTTATACATGAGGGGGTTCCATGTCACTTCAACCAGTAGCTCTCAACCAGTGCCAAATTAACCCAGACCAACCAAGCACCCGTGGCCAAAATATAGTACTAACCTAACCTAACCTAACCTAACCGTATTGGTTGGTTTGGTACTGGTTGAGAGCTACTGATTGAAATGGTCTACTGGTTGAATGGTTCCATGTTACTTCAACCAGTAGCTCTCAACCAGTGCCAAATTAACTCAGACCAACCAAACCAGTGCCAAAATATAGTACTAACCTAACCTAACCTAACCTAACCGTATTGGTTGATACCATGAAGCTACTGGTTGCGATGGTCTACTGGTTGAAAGGTCTTCTGGTTGACTGGTTCCATGTCATCGTCACCAGTTTAAGACCATTTCAACCAGTAGCGCCCAACCAGTGCCGAAATTAACCCATACCAACCAAACCAGTGCCAAAATAGAGTACTAACCTACACCTAACCTAACCTAACCCGTATGTTGATTCTGATTGTACTGGTTTGAGAGCTACTGGTTGAAATGGTCTACTGGTTGAATGACGTTTCCATGGTTCCACTCATCTTCACAAGTAGACCATTTCAACCAGTAGCTCTCAACCAGAGCCAAATCAACCAAGACCAACCAAACCAGTGCCAAAAATATAGTACTAACCTAACCTAACCGTATTGGTTGATTTGGTACTGGTTGAGA
>CM064525.1:12810612-12860612 GCA_032716605.1 Paralithodes platypus
ACAAAGGGCAGTACAAGGAAATCAAGCAACAACAGATCTAGTGACCCTTCTAGGCTTGCTTGTCCTCCACCAAACACTGAGGATCAAGTGTCCAAACAGTTGGTTAGAGTGGGTGGTAAGGGAAGTTCATTGGAAAGGGAATTACTGCCCTGGAATAATTGGGGGGGGGCCCAGTGGCCAGGATTAGGGAGTTAGTAGAGGACAGGATGGCTTGTTAGTAACTGAGGGGGGGATAAAATAAAGTTATTCCTTACAAAAGCAGTCAGTCGCTGGGTTTAATGGAGGTATTTGGTCTAGGCGGAGTTGTTAAATGAATCAACCGATGTGCAGTCTATAACGTTCGGGGGGAGCCCCCCTCATTCCACAAGTTGGACAACTCGATTGAAGAAGAGCATATAGATTCGTGCGAGTTTAAAAGATTTTACCAATAATTTTGCAACCGTTTCCCCGCGTTTAATTAGATGGGTTCGATAGTGAAGTTTACTTACTACAGTTCATATTGTCGATGCCTTTGATGATTTTGAACACTTTGAATTACAGTCACATCACTTCTTAATCTGAGCGGGGGTTAAAGGAAATAGATTTAATTCTCTAAGACGCTCTTCGGATGGTTTGTTCTTTAGGCTAGGTATCATTTGGTAACTCTCACGTTGAACTCGTTCTAGATTGTTTCTATCTTTTTGGTAATAAGAGGCACCAGGATTGAACGCAGTACTTCCAGAAGAGGGAGGCACTAAGGAACCACTGGTAAAGGGTTAGGATATACTTCTTTGGATTTATGCTCAAATGACCTGCTATAAAGACCATTATTTTGTTGACTTCTTAACAACTTCTGAACATTGTTGACTCCGGTTTTTTATGGTGTACTCGAGATTGTTACTCACCAGGATCGGTTTCGGTCTGTTTACATTCTTAACCTGGGTGCCATTCATCGAATAGTTTGCTTTATCATTTAGATATACGACATGAAGTACTGTACATTTATCCGCATTGAAAAACTCATTTGCCAAATTTGGGCCCAACATGACAATTTCTAGATTGTGTTGCATATCGTCAACTGGGTTTCTTGTGAGAGTACGCTATTTGCCTTATCTGTCATCGTCAGCAAATTTTGAGATGGTACAGGTGAGACCCTCTCTATGTCGTTTGATGTAAAAATTAGAAAGATTAATTGGTCCTAGTACCGATCCATGGGTACCCGCTACTTACATTGGTCCATTTAGACTGCCTTACAGTTTATGACCTACTTTGCCTTTCTGTTGCTGAGCCAATTTTTCTATTCCATTTCAACACACCGGCTTGTTATTCAATGAGCTTTTAGCTTTAGACAGTTAACGTGTGTGGGGAAACTTTGTCAAAGGCCTTTTGAAAATCAAGGGTTTATATAATCAGACACTCTACAGCTTTCCTCTCATCGTAGAGGTTGAGGATATCGTGGAAGAGTCTAAGGGTGTTGATTAAACAGGAACGTTTTTTACGAAAGCCGGTTGAGTATCTTAAGATGTTATTTGTCTTTGTTACTCTAAGTGATTTCGAGTCTGTCTAGTGTATGGACGGTTTTCGAGAATTTAAAAAACAAATGAGGTAGACTATTGGACGATAGTTACTGGGTAGGGATTTGCTGCCTTTTTTTAATATCGCTGTGACGTTGGCTAGCTTCCACTGATGTGTTAACCTTTGTCTTTATATTCGTTCCCTCACACTTCTTTATCCTCTCTCTCTCTCTCTCTCTCTCTCTCTCTCTCTCTCTCTCTCTAATTCCTCTCTCTCTCTCTCTGTCTCTACCTCTCTCTCTCTCTCTCTCTCTCTCCTCTTAATCTTCCCTTCCTTGTGTTCCGGTCCTCATCTTTCCGTTTATTTTACATTTTGCTGGACCCCTTTGTTATTCTTCGTCTCTCCCTCTTCCTTTATTTATCGCTTTTCTCGTGTTTACCCTTTATTTCGTTGTGTTCGTTTCGTACGCGTTCGTCTTTACGCGTGGCTGGACTTGGGTTATTTGTATTCGTCCTTATTCGTGTCTTTACCGTATTTGTTTCGTGTTTTTATTCATATTTGTTCTTAAGTCTACTTTTGTTTTGTTCTTGTTATTCTTTGCTCTTGTTATTTGTTACTCTTTTGTTATAATAATTAAAAGGACGTTATCGGTACTGAACGGGTTAAGTTTATTTACATTTTATCATTCAGTATTAAATTTAACCCCTTGAGGATTATGACGCACGTTGACAGTTTATTCTGGCTATTATTAGACGATTTTATTCAGATTAGGAAGGGTATATGGAAGTCAGAGGGTTATTTGAGATAGTCTTTACCCTCTTAATTCCCACAGATCCTTCCACAGCTGTATAAAATCGTCTAATGACCAGCCGGAATAATAATGTCCAAACCGCCCACGTCTAATCTCAGGGGTTAAGTTTGTCTTGGAAGTGTTTCTCTTGGAATGTCTGTTCTCTTCTCTTCTCTCTCTCTCTCTCTCTCACATTCTCTCTCTCTCTCTCTCTCTCTCACTCTCTCTTTCTCTCTCACTCTCTATCTCACACACCCACTATCACTCTCTCACTCTCTGTCTCTCTCTCTCTCTCTCTCTCTCTCTCTCTCTCTCTCACACACATACACACTCTCAGTCTCACACACGCTCACTCTCTTTCTCTCTCACTCTCTCTATCTCACACACTCACTCTCTCACTCTAGGGACAAATGGAGGTTGGAAGAGCTTCATTATGCAAATTAATTCAACGTGGGTGTTGTTTTATGTATGCTGAATTAGACGAGTTAAGAAGACATAGAACAGACAAACCTCCTTAGCTCGACATTGTGTGGTTAAGTGGGAGCTTGCGGGGGTAATAATTGTTTGTTTGTGTGGTAGTTGTGGTAGTGATTGTGGTAGTGGTTGTGGTTGTAGTAGTAGTAGTATTAAGTGGGGGTTTGAGGGAGTAATTGTTTGTGTGGTAGCTGTGGTAGTAGTAGTAGTAGTAGTAGTAGTAGTAGTAGTAGTAGTAGCCAGATATCTAACTCATTAGCCAAAATAAGGTGCCTCGCTATCGCTCGCCAGGTATAAATCACACCTGGATGGGGATAAACGTCTTTACACAGTAGGTTGAATGGGGCCTAATGGATACAACCCAGAGAGAGAAAATAGAAGGTTACCCCCCTTAAGGATGTGTCACATGAACGATTTTTCCGTCATTTTTTTACGAGCAATTATGGTCTAGAAGCTTAAAACATTACACTTTATCAGAATTCAGCCGCCTAACGTAATCTACCTTCAGTCTAGTTTCCGATACCAGCGTGAAAACAGTCCTCAAATAATACGAGAAAAAACTTGCTCATCGAAAATTGACGGAAAATTCGCTAGTGTGACTTCGCCTTATATCCTCACATCTTTACCACTGCCCTTTCGTTCGCTAATCGTTCTCAAACATTCGCTAATTAATCTTCCTACTCTCTCCTCCTTATTCTCTCATCCGTATTTCCTCTCTCTCTCTCGTTCTTCCTTCTTTATTGTATTTCCTCTTTCGCTTTTCTCTTCGTTCCCTCTCCCTCGCTTCGATTCTCCCATAGTCGGTTATTCTTATATCTTTGCCCCTTATTCTCTCATCCGCATTTCCCTTTCTCTCGTTCTTCCTTCCATTATCCTTCTTTATTCCATTTTCTCTTCGTTCCCTCTTCCTCGCTTCGATTCTCCCATATTCCGTTATTCGTATAGCCTCCTTCGTTCTTCTGCAATGCCCTTTCTTCTTTCTGTTCTTCTATATTCTCTCGTTCTAATTTTATCGGTATATTGTTGTTGTTGTTGTTGTTGTTTTTGTTGTTGTTGGCGTTAATGTTGTAGCTGTTGTTCTTGTTTTTGCTCTCACTCACATTCTCTCTCTTTCTTAATAATTTGCTGTACTCTCTCATTCTTCCTTTCTCTCTCTCACTCACTCACTCACTCACTTACTCTCTCTCTCTCTCTCTCTCTCTCTCTCTCTCTCACTCACTCACTCACTCACTCACACACACACACACACTCTCTCTCTCTCTCACTCTCTCTTTCTCTCTCTCTCAATCATTTGCTACTTCATCTCTGTCTCCCCTCGGTCCTCGGTTTCCCCTCGGGCGGACGGCGAGGGAAGGAGGCAAAAATGTTGAAGGAGGAGGAAGAGAAGGAGGAGTAGGAGTGGAGTGAGGAAGAGGAGGAGAAGAAGGAAAAGGAGGAGTGGAGTGAGGAAGAGGAGGAGAAGAAGGAAAAGGAGGAGTGGAGTGAGGAAGAGAAGGAGAAGGGGTAGGAGGAGTGGAGTGAGGAAGAGGAGGAGAAGGAGGAGTGGAGTGAGGAAGAGGAGGAGAAGGAGGAGTGGAGTGAGGAAGAGTAGGAAGGAGGAGAAGGAGGAGTGGAGTGAGGAAGAGGAGGAGAAGGAGGAGTGGAGTGAGGAAGAGGAGAAAGAGAAGGAAAAGGAGGAGTGGAGTGAGGAAGAGGAGGAGAAGGAGGAGTGGAGTGAGGAAGAGGAGGAGAAGGAGGAGTGGAGTGAGGAAGAGGAGGAGAAGGAGGAGGGGAGGAAGAGGAGGAAGAGAAGGAAAAGGAGGAGTGGAGTGAGGAAGAGGAGGAAGAGAAGGAAAAGGAGGAGTGGAGTGAGGAAGAGTAGGAAGAGAAGGAGAAGGGGTAGGAGGAGTGGAGTGAGGAAGAGGAGGAGAAGAAGGAAAAGGAGTGAGGAGTGGGAAGAGTGAGGAGGAGGAGTGAGGAAGAGGAGGAGGAGGCGAGTTACGAGACGGATGAAATATTAGAGGAGGGAGAGGAGGAGTGAGGAGGAAGAGTTGAATTAATAGAGGAGGAGGAAGAAGATTAATAACAGAATGTAAATAAGACATTGCATTAAGGGGAGGTTTTTAGTGGATTCCCTAGACTTCCATCAAGCTTAAAATTACTCCCCCTAGACCCCCTTTCAAGATAAATTTGTACATTTTTCGGTAGAAAAATGTCCCGGCCAATTCCCCTTAAATTACAGGCTCGCTATCGCTCGCCAGGGAAAAAATCGACACCTAAATGGCACGAATGGTCTTAAAATTGACAGAAATGGGGCGAGGGTTCTTAAAATCGCCAAACAAATGGGGCGAACGTCTTAAAATCTCAATAGCAAAGGGACTAAACATGAGGGAGAAAGGGGTCCAGAAAAAAATCGTTCAGGTGGAAATCTCCCCTTAAAACTAATAAAGACACTCACGTACCCCAGAATCCTAAACAAAAAATCATCTAGCCTATCCCGAGGAAGAGGATTTGATCGTGGTCCCTTCCTAGCCCAGCTGCTCAACTATCAGCCTGTGTTAGCAAACTTCTTCTCATCAGTACATCTGCGTATGTACTATGGTGGGAACTTAGCACCTCACGTTCGCCAAAGGTCGCATGTGACCTGTTAGTTAAGGTAGAATAAGCATTGTACTGTGCCTAGGTTAAGAAAAACTCAAGTGAAGCTCAAGCTGCAAGTGAACAAGTGAACACTAAACCGACTGCATGAACAGTGTTATAGTGAACTATAGGTAAACACCCACAACGCAGAGAGAGAGAGAGAGAGAGAGAGAGAGAGAGAGTTAGAGTTAGGGGGATAGAGAGAGAGTGAGAGTGAGCGTGAGTTAGAGATAGATAGAGAGAGAGAGTGTGTGTGTGTGTGTGTGTGTGTGTGTGTGAGTGAGTGAGTGAGTGAGAGAGAGAAAGAGATAGAGAGTTAGAGAGAGAAAGAAAGTGAGAGTGACACAGTTAGAGAGAGAGAGAGAGAGAGACGTCAATCATCCCCCGACCTTTACCTTCCAACTCCCCCGCTCTACATAAGCCTCGCCCGGCTATCAAATATCCACCGTCGTAAAATTGAAAAAACATATCAGATTTGACAACATCTGACAGCCGTATACCTCATATAAATATTACGTCCACTTACATATTCGAATATTTTATCAAATATATTTTAAGGTGGGGGGGGGGATTGACTTTTCTAGCTTCCCCCTTCTCCCTCATGTTTAGCTCCATTAGTTCTGAGATTATATATACGTTATATAGATTATATAATTATACGTTATATATTAGTATACGTTTTGGTTTGTTTATTTTGCAAGCTTTACATTATATTTTTTTTATTTTTCAATGACTTTTCAATGTGTGCTTTGTTGTGTCAATGGTACCAATAGACTGGAAGAGTGCATGTATTGTGCCGTTGTACAAGGGGAAGGGAGATCGGCAGGAGTGTTCAAGTTATAGAGGTATTAGTTTATTGTCAGTGGTTGGAAAGCTGTATGGCAGGGTGTTGATAGAGAGGATAATAAAGTGTACGGAAGTTGCAATAGGAGAAGAACAGTGCGGTTTTAGGAGGGGAAGAGGGTGCGTGGATCAGATGTTTGCAGTAAGACAGTTATGCGAGAAGTATTTAGAGAAGCATAAGGAGATATTTTGGGCTTTTATGGACTTGGAAAAAGCGTATGATCGTGTGGACCGTGAAGCAATGTGGAAGGTGTTAAGGATTTATGATATAGGAGGAAATTTGTTAGAAGCAGTTAAGAGTGTTTATGAAGGGAGCAGAGCATGTGTGAGAGTAGGAAATGGTGAGTTGAGTGAATGGTTTGAGGTAAAGGTAGGTTTGCGACAGGGTTGTGTAATGTCAGCATGGCTGTTTAATATGTTTATGGATGGTGTGGTGAGGGAGGTGAAAAGGAGAACTATGGAAAGAGGATTAGGTTTAGTAGGAAAGAATGGTAGAGATTGAGAGTTGAATCAGTTGCTGTTCGCTGATGACACAGCATTGGTGGCGGATTCTGACGAGAAACTGCAGCGGGTAGTCAAAGAGTTTGGTGTGGTTTGTGGAAGGAGGAAACTGAATGTGAACGTCAATAAAAGTAAAGTAATGGTGTGTAATAGGGGAGAGCATAGGGTGAATCTAGATGTGAGGCTGGATGGGGAAATATTGGAACAAGTAGAGTGTTTTAAATATCTAGGAGGAACAATAAGCAGGAGTGGAGGTATGGAAGTGGAGGTAAAACAGAGAGTGTGAAGGAAGGAAGGTTTTCGGAGCAATGGGAAGTATGTGGAAGACGAGAAATCTCGGAGTGAAAGTAAAAAGTGCACTGTATCAAGGAATTGTTGTGCCAACGGTGATGTATGGGGCTGAGACATGGGCTCTGAAGAAAAAGGAGAAAAGAGGGCTGGATGTGATGGAGATGAGCTGCTTGAGGAGTATGTGTGGAGTTACTCGTAGAGACAGATTGAGGAATGAAGAGATACGTAGGAGAGTGGGGCAGCAGGAACATTTGTCAGCCAGAGTGGACAGAAGGGTGCTGAGCTGGTATGGTCATGTTTGAACGAATGGGAGATGAAAGGCTTACAAAGAGAATATGTGAGTCAGGTACAAGGGGAGATAGAAGGGCAGGAAGACCCCCATTGAGATGGAGAGACTGTGTAAGAAAGGCTTTGGATGATAGAGGAATGACTATAGATCAGGCAGGGGAAGTGGTGGTGGACAGGAGTGAATGGAGAATGCTTGTGAATAGTTGAGTGAACACCGTGGTCATTGGAGTAAGGGGGCGGGCGCAAGTTGGACTAGATAATAGTCCATCAGGGGCCCGGCCCGGGGGGACGATTAATATGAAGGTGTGCCTGGAAGTGTGGCGGGCGGGCTTGTGGCTTTGGCTCCACTGCATGTCTGCCTGCCGAGATCGGAACCTCTCCGGGTGGTCAGGGGCCGGGGGAGTGCTGGAGCGACCTTGGTAACCCTGGTCTCTGGGTCTTCTCCTGGGTGACCTGGATGTGTGTGAGTTTGTGTTTTTATCTGTATTTATTTTTTGTTTTATGTTGTTTTTGTGTTTTCCCTGTTCTTGCTCTGTCTTGAGTCGGCTACCCCCAAAATGGGGATTGGGCCTGAGCATATAGATAGATAGATTATAATTTTAAGACGTTTGCCTCATTAGTTCTAAGATTTTAAGACGTTCAGCCCATTAATTTGGCGATTTTGGGGTCTTTCACCCCATTTCTTTGTCAGTATTAAGACCTTTCGTGTCAATTAGGTGTCGATTTTTCCCTGGTGAGTAATAGCGAGCCTGTAATTTAGGAGGAACCGGCCTTTGGCCGGAAAATTTGTCTACCGTAAAATTTTCAAATTTATCTAGAAAGGGGATCTTGGGGATGTTATTTTATACTTGAAGGGGGTCTAGGGAGGAAAGTAAAATAATTATTAACAAATATACATATTTACCAATAATTAAGCCCTTCCCTCTTAAATCTTACATTTATTTACATATTCGAATATTTTATCTCAATTTATATCCAATATATTTTGAAGGTAGTTGATGTCACATGAGCTGTTTTAAGGGAAGTTTTTATGTCGTACGAGCCGGTTTGGAGGCTAGTTTTTATGTCACGGGAGCGGCTTTCAAGGTAGTTTTCATGTTGTACGAGCGGTTTTGAAGGGGTGGTAGTTATTATGTAGCAATGAAAACACAACCAGCTCTCCGCGGCCCTTGCGATAGTTACAGAGACCAGTGGACAATTTTGACCTGGGTACCAACAGTGTAACCATAGTCGCAACTACCGCCCCGGTGGTTACAACATGCATACAACATACATGTTGGTCGGGGCGTTTCGCAAGAAGCAACCCGTGGTTTGCCGCTTTCAAAATATCAGCGCACATGTTGCTACCCTCGGGGCATTTGTTGGAACCGTCCAGGCGAGAGTTGCATCAATCGGGGGGTGTGTTGCGATGCCAACATGAAGTCACAGAGGGCTGAGACCCGCTGCGCAAATATTATGTATACTCAAAATTACTGCAGCCTGGCGCGACCCGCGACGACATCCTGCGCGCCCCACACGATTGTCGGGGAAATACTGTATTTGTCACTGACCAAGCCGGCGATCATACTGCGAACCATTTAAAATCAAGAATCTCAGGAGGCTGCAGGGCAGCATCGCATTGGTGTGACGGAAGTTAAAAATAGATATGTAAATCACTCCTAATATATTCAATGAAAATATAAACTTATTTCATAGGCCTCCTCTTGTTTTATTATACAGTACGATATACTGAATGCGAGAGACCTCATAATGACAAAGAGGAACCTAGGAACCAATATCTAAAAGTGATTTATGATATCCCTTCGTGACCACTCTACAACACGCCAACCTCACCTGCCTGTGTTAAGGGGGGTCACCGGCTTTTGTTTTATCTTTCTCTCATTTTCTCTCTTTCTCTGCCTTGTATCCATTCGGCCCCATTCAGCCAACTGTTTTAAGACGTTTAACCCCATCCAGGTGTCGATTTCTTCCTGGCGAGCGAAAGCGAGCCAGCATTTTATGGAGAAATCTGGCTTCGCCGGAAAAAAAATTCTATCGAAAAATTTACAAATTTAGCTTGCTGTCAAAACAAAAATATATATATGCTGGCTCGCGGAAATTATTGACACCTGGATGAGAGTAAACGTCTTAAAACAGTAGGCTGAATGGGGCCGAATGGATACAAGCCAAAGAAAGAGCGAGAGAAAGAGAAAAAAAGAGAGGTGGGCTCCCGTAAAGGAATTATTGGGGGAGGGAAGGAAGATTTTAGGTGATTGGTTTGCTATCAGGCGATCTAAATGAGAGGGTTAGGTCGGTTATTTAAATGGTGTTATCTGGTGTGTATTATCTGACGCCCACACACGGATATATATACACTTATTCGTTCACACACGCACATACACACACAGCAGGTACCCCATCACACACACACACACACACACACTGATATATACACACTTATTCTACACACACAAACACACAGCAGGTACCCCATGAACACACACACACACACACACACTCTCTCAATCTCTCTCACACACACGCTCACACACACACAGCAGGTACCCCATCACACACACACACACACACACACACACACACACACACACACACAGCCCGTAGCCTAGTGGTAGAGCTCTCGTCTCACACACGAGGGGCCGGGGGTTCAATCCCCGGCCGGGCGGAGACAAATTGGGCTTGTCTCCTTTCATGTGTTAGCCTCAGTTCACCTAGCTGTAAATAGGTACCGGGAATAAGTGGACGACGTTGTGACGTCCCATCTGGGGTTGGCAAAAATGGTACAAGGCGAGATGGGTATCATATGGTTCACCTAAGCTGATGGCTACCTAAGCCTTTGGGCGAGACGGTACCGTCTATAGTGAGAATGGTACCATACAGATCCACCCTAAGCCTTCGTTTCCGATGTCGCCAATTGGCTAAAAATACAGACTACACGCACATCCACAGCCATTCCAACGATACATATAACACCTACACATATAGGAGGCGGGAAATAACGAGCATGCTCACTCCCGCAATACAACTAGAGTAACTAGAGTAAGTACACACACACACACGCTCTCTCTCTCTCTCTCTCTCTCTCATACACACACACACAAACACTCTCACTCTCTCTCTCTCACACACACACAAGGCACTGTAACTCATCACTCACACCCACACACATTCATTCATTCACTCACACAGACACACATACACTCTCTCACTCTCTCTCACACACACACACACACATTCATTCATTCACTCACACAGACACACATACACTCTCTCACTCTCTCTCTCTCACACACACTCACACAGACACATATACACTCTCTCTCTCTCACACACACACATTCACTCAACCACGATCTCTTATATTTTGTGTTTCTTGCATCAGTGAATCTCAGGGAACTTTCCTATGCTTCTAATCATTTTACCTTGCATAATATTATGCTTGGCCCAGTCAAATTAACTCTCTCTCGCTCTCTCTCTCTCTCTCTCTCTCTCTCTCTCTCATCGCGTCATTGGATCCAATTAAATCCCTCCTATGCTTCCCTTATTCCCCCTCATGTAAAATAATTATGCCTGATGAGAACAAATGGATGATCAATCTTACCCCCCTCCTCTCTCTCTCTCTCTCTCTCTCTCTGTCTCTCACAAACGCGCGGTCTCTCTTTTTCTTCTCTCTCTCTCTCTCTCTCTCTCTCTCTCTCTCTCTCTCTCTCACAAACGCGCGGTCTCTCTTTTTCTTCTCTCTCTCTCTCTCTCTCTCTCTCTCTCTCTCTCGTTGTCAACTTGTGGAATGGGCTTCCCCGAGACGTTATAGACTGCAGCACCGTTGATTCATGTCTAAACCACTGTTTGGACACTTGATCCTCAGTGTTTTGGAGGACAAGCAACCTAGAAGGGTCACTAGATCTGTTGTTGCTTGATTTCCTTTGTACTCTCTTTGTACTTTGTAAACTCCGCTTAGACAAATATCTCGCATCAAACCCGCGACTGACTGCGTTTGTAAATGAATAACTTTATTTTATCCCCCCCTCAGTTACTAACCCATCTGTCCCCTACTAACTTCCTAATCCTGCCACGGACATTAGTTCTAGGGCAGTAGTTCCCTTTCCAATGTTCCCTTACCCACTCTAAACCACTGTTTGGACACTTGATCCTCAGTGTTTTGGAGGACAAGCAACCTAGAAGGGTCACTAGATCTGTTGTTGCTTGATTTCCTTTGTACTCTCTTTGTACTTTGTAAACTCCGCTTAGACAAATATCTCGCATCAAACCCGCGACTGACTGCGTTTGTAAATGAATAACTTTATTTTATCCCCCCCTCAGTTACTAACCCATCTGTCCCCTACTAACTTCCTAATCCTGCCACGGACATTAGTTCTAGGGCAGTAGTTCCCTTTCCAATGTTCCCTTACCCACTCTAAACCACTGTTTGGACACTTGATCCTCAGTGTTTTGGAGGACAAGCAGCCTAGAAGGGTCACTAGACCTATTGTTGCTTGATTTCCTTTGTACTCCCTTTGTACTCTTTCTCTCTCTCTCTGTCTCTCACAAACGCGCGCAGTCTCTCTTTTTCTTCTCTCTCTCTCTCTCTCTCTCTCTCTCTCTCTCTCTCTCTCTCTCAACATTAAGTACGGTATCGATTAAATTTCCTATGTTAATAGTTATTTTCTTTTATGTCGAATCACGCCTGACCCACACAAGTGAACACACACGAACGCACGCGCATACACATATTCATTTCTTTTCTCTCTCTCTCTCTCTCTCTCTCTCTCTCTCTCTCTCTCTCTCTCTCTCTCTCTCTTGTAAAGTACAAATGAGTAATGCCCTCAATACCTTCTTTGCATCAGTTTTTACAACAGAAGACCTCAGTGATATCCCTACACCATCGCCGATTCAGATTGATAATTCAGATGTTCTAAGCAATATCACCGTTACAGAGAGAGAAGTATTGAATTGTTTAGATAAACTCAAGGTAAATAAAACGCCAGGACCTGATACAATCTCGCCTAGAGTTCTAAAGGAAGCTAAGGATGAGATCTCCAAACCACTGACATTACTATTCAATAAATCCTTGCAGTCGGGAACTATGACTGATCAGTGGAAGCTAGCCAACGTAACACCGATATTAAAAAAAGGCAGCAAATCCCTACCCAGTAACTATCGTCCAATTAGCTTAACCTCAGTTGTATGTAAAATGCTAGAAACGGTCATACGAGACAGACTCGTAAATCACTTAGAGGAAAATAACATACTTAAAGATACTCAACACGGCTTTCGTAAAAAACGTTCCTGTTTAACAAACCTCTTAGACTTCTTCCACGATATCCTCAACCTCTACGATGAGAGTAAAGCTGTAGATATTATATACCTTGATTTTCAAAAGGCCTTTGACAAAGTTTCCCACAAACGTTTACTGCTAAAACTAAAAGCGCATGGAATACAAGACGGTGTGTTGAAATGGATAGAAAATTGGCTCAGCAACAGAAAGCAAAGGGTAGTCATAAACGGGAAGGCATCTAAATGGACCAATGTAAGTAGCGGGGTACCCCAGGGATCGGTACTAGAACCAATTCTCTTTCTAATTTACATCAACGACATAGACACCTGTACAATCTCAAAATTTGCTGACGATACAAAAATTGCAAATAGCGTACTCTCAAAAGAACAAGTTGACGATATGCAACACAATCTAGATAAATTGTCATGTTGGGCCCAAATTTGGCAAATGAGTTTCAATGCGGATAAATGTAAAGTACTACATGTCGGATACCTAAATGAGAAAGCAAACTATTCGATGAATGGCACTCAGCTTAAGAATGTAAACAGAGAAACCGATCTGGGAGTAACAATTACGAGTAGCCTAAAACCGAGTCAACAAGTTCAGAAGTTGTCAAGAAGGCAAACAAAATAATTGGCTTTATTGGCAGGTCATTTGAGCATAAATCTAAAGAAGTTATCCTAACCCTTTACAATTCCTTAGTCCGCCCTCTTCTGGAATACTGCGTTCAATCCTGGTGCCCTTATTACCAAAAAGATATAAACAAGCTAGAACGAGTTCAATGTAGAGTTACCAAAATGATACCTAGCCTAAAGAACAAACCATACGAAGAGCGTCTTAGAGAATTAAATCTATTTCCTTTAACCCAGCGCAGATTAAGAGGTGACTTAATTCAAGTGTTCAAAATCATCAAAGGCATCGACAATATGAACTGTAGTAAGTACTTCACTATCGACCAATCTAATTACACGCGGGGAAACGGTTGCAAAATTATTGGAAAATCTTTTAATTCGCACGAATCTAAGAATTTCTTCTTCAATCGAGTTGTCAACTTGTGGAATGGGCTTCCCCGAAACGTTATAGACTGCATTACCGTTGATTCATTTAAACTTCGCCTACACAAATATCTCTCATCAAACCCGCGACTGACTGCGTTTGTAAATGAATAACTTTATTTTATCCCCCCATCAGTTACTAACCCATCTGTCCTCTACTAACTTCCTAATCCTGCCACGGACATTAGTTCCAGGGCAGTAATTCCCTTTCCAATGTTCCCTTACCCACTCTAAACCACTGTTTGGACACTTGATCCTCAGTGTTTTGGAGGACAAGCAACCTAGAAGAGTCACTAGATCTGTTGTTGCTTGATTTCCTTTGTACTCCTTTGTACTCTCTCTCTCCTTCTTCTTTGCTATCTGTTCCTTCCACTGTCCTAGTCTCGGGTTAGCTATCTCTACTAGAATTAAGTTTTGACCATCTCGCTGTGATCGGTAGGTCTGTGTGGTCAGTGTATATATGTAAATCTATGTACATATCTCTCTCTCTCTCTCTCTCTCTCTCTCTCTCTCTCTCTCTCTCAGTAGCATACATTATTTCTCAACTTCATTCTTTACTATGAATTTCCCAGATGAAATGTTCTCATTCTGCTGGGGGCTTCATTTCCTTAACTAAAGTTCATCCCGACCCAAGGTCGGAGGGAGTGGTGGGTGGGGAGAGAGCCTTCTGGTATGTATGTAAAAAATCCCACGTTAGAATTAAGTCCGAACTGCCTAGTAGGGACATAAGGTCTGTGCAGTATATATGTAACTCAATGTAACTCTCTATCTCTCTCTCTCTCTCTCTCTCTCTCTGTCTCTCTCTCTCTCTCTCTCTCTCTCTCTCTCTCTCTCTCTCTCTCTCTCTCTCTCTCTCTCTCTCTCTCTCTCTCTCTCTCTCTCTCTCCCCACGCCACTGCACCCCAGTAAACTTTTCTCATGTTTCCCCGGGTTTTGCTCTGCCCTCACACGGAAATATTGTTATTATTATTATTATCATTATTATTATTATTATTATTATGGCGACTGCGGACAAATGAGCTACATGCCTTTAAGGGGCGATGGGCCGGTTTACTGGACCACTTTCTCCCTCATGTTTAGCCCCATTAGTTTTCAGATGTTAAGATGCTTGCCCCATTAATTAGTCGATTTTAATACCTTTCGCCCCATTTCTTCGTCAATATTTAAACCTTTCGTGCTATTTAGGTGTCGATTTTTTCCCTGGCGAACGACAGTGAGCCTGTAATGTTGGAAGAACCGGCCTTTGGCCGGAAAATGTTTCTACCGAAAAATTTACAAATTCATCTAGAAGGGGGATCTAATGGATGTTTTTTTTTTTTTAATTTGATGGAGGCCTAGGGAGGAAACTAGAAAAATAATGAATAGATGCTAAAATCGCCCAAAAAGTGAACCATCTCCCCTTAAAGGGACTAGTGCTTGTGTTTTGGTCTATATATTAATTCATTCATATATTTTTTTAGTTTCTCGATATACCTCCATCAAGCTTAGAAAAACACCCCCTAGACCCCCCCCCCCCCCCCCCCCCCCCTTCAAGATAAAGGTGTACATTTTTCGGTAGAAAAATTTCCCGGCCGAAGGCCGGCTCCTTTTCAAATTACAAACTCGCTATCGCTCGCCAGAAAAAAATCGATACCGTAGTTAAATGACACGAAGTCTTGATATTGACAAAGAAATGGGGTGAAAAGTCTTAAAATCGCCAAGCTAATGGGCCGAACGTCTTTAAATCTTAAAACTAGTATGATAAACATGAGGGAGAAAGGGGTCCAGAAAAAGGCGACTACCTCCTCCTTAACCCCTTTTTTACCGGTGACGTCCTTTTCGCTACATTCTGGCTACTATTAGACGATTTTATTCAGCTTAAAAAGGGCCTCCAGTAATTAACAGGCTTCGAACTATCCCCCTTGACCCTTCTTGATAGCACAGATCCTTCTTATTCTGCACAAAATCGTCTAAATGTAGCTAGAATATAATTAAACAGATGTCGCCGGTACAGAAGGGGTTAATTCAGCCCAGCCCTTCCACCATCCCTCATATTTCACCTCTCTCTCCCCTCAAAGTTGCGTACTTTAAATGATGGTGATTGTAGCGGGGATGTGTGGTGATTGTAGCGGGGATGTGTGGTGATTGTAGCGGGGATGTGTGGTGATTGTTATTTCCTCCCTAGCCCTCCATCAAGCTTAAAAAATATCCCCAAGACCCCCCTTCGATATAAATTGTGTACTGTATTTTGTTATAGTGGTGTTGATATCTGTTGAGCGGTGATGATGATGATGATGATGATGAAGAGTGATTGTAATAATTATGTTCCTTCCAACAACCAACTATACTCCTAAAATCGATTAATGAAATTTACAAACACATGTGGCAGTCCGTGGATTCGAATCCAGGATGCCCATACCACCGAAAATCAACACCTTATGCATCGCACCACGTAGACAGTTAAAGAATGATACAGATATGCCGGTATATTCTAAGTGGTGGTGGTGTTTGTGATGGTGATTATGATGAGTTGGATGATAGTGACGGTATTCAAATAGGAGGGGGGGGGGGGGGGGAGTGTTTCTGGACCCCCTTCTCCTTCATGTTTAGCCCCATTAGTTTTGCGATTTTAAGACTTTTTCGTGCCATTAAAGTTCGATTTTTGTTCTGACGAGCGATAGCGCTGTATCAGTCAACAGCCACCATTGTCCATCCCCTTGCTCAAGGCAGACGGTACCAACCAGGGCTAGTAACAACAAAAAACTTTCACGCTGGAGCAGACTTCCAAGTAGGAATTCAAGACGTTCTCCACTAGACTAGCTGGCTGACTTTGATTAGTGATGTTGATGATGTTGATAATGATTATGGAGGTAAATATAGTGGTGATGATACTGTTTATATTGATGATCACCATAAGGACCCCCACACCATAAGGACCCCCACACCATAAGGACCCCCACACCATAAGGACCCCCACACCATAAGGACCCCCACACCATAAGGACCCCCACACCACACCACTACATCATAAGGACCCCCACACCATAAGGACCCCCACACATAAGGACCCCACACATAAGGACCCTCACACCATATGGACCCCCACACCACACCACTACATCATAATATCACAAGCCCACACTACTCCACCATACCACCAGCAAACCACAACACCATACCACACTACCACAATACCACACCACACCATTGCATCATAATATCACCAGTCCAAACTACCTCGCCATACCACCAGCACACCTCAACACCATACCACACCACACTACATCACCACCACCACACCACACCCCGCCACTACACATCACCACAACTCACCACACACCCCATCACTACCCGGTACATCTCGGCACATCACCACAACTCACCACTACACATCACCCCAACACCATACCACTACACATCACCACTACACCACAACATCACATCACACCACTATACATCACCACAACTCACTACTACCACATCACCACATCTCGGCACATCACTAGACCTCTAGGCTCGGTATTGACGTCCGCAACACATCAAAACTTTTACGATTTGTATAATGACAGGATCCCCCCCCCCCCCCTCCTCTCGATAATACCCCCCACCTTCCGTCCCAGCCTCCCTCAAAGCATCTCTCCCCATCACCCTCAACAGCCAACTCCCCCACTTTTTTTTTTTTTTTTTTTTTTTTTTTTTTTTTTTAGTTCCCCTAGCGGGGGAAGGGGGAGGAAAAGTAGAGGTTTGGTCAGGAAGGTAAAGTAGGAAATTATGAAAGAAAGTAGTAGATTAAAAAGTTAGTGGGCACCACCTTGCTTTATTAAGGTTAGGGCAACTGTAATACACCAAAGGTATTACTATATTACATTATTTTAATGAAGTTAAGAGTTATTATTTGATTCTATTTTATTTAAAAGTTTATTTTGAGTCTATTTAACATTTCAGTTGAAATATAGTGTTGGCTATCATTGTGTGTTATATTCTATATGGGGGAGGTTATTAATTTGGCAGTATTTATTGATGTCATATTTTTCCTTCATCTCCACCCCTCTCCCCCGCCATCCACCCCTCCCCTTATATACCCCCTTCAACCCCCCCCCCCTTTTCACTGCCACGATGCCCACTCCTCCCCCTCCCAGTCCCAGCCCTCCTTAAATACCCTCCTCCACCCTTCCTACCTTCACCCCTATTCACTACCACAACATACCCATCCCCCTCACCACCCTATCCCCCCATTATACTCCCCCAACCCAGTTTCAGCCTCCCTCAAAGCCCCCACCCACTATCCTCGCCATTCACAACAATAACAGCCCCTTTCCCCCATCCTCCCCTCAATTATACCCCCTCCCCCAGTTTCAGCCCCCTTCAAGACCCCTCTCCACCCCACTGCCTCTCATCATTCGTCTCCCCCAATACACGTTACCCCCAAGTCCTAGCCCCACCCAACCCCCATCGTCCCCAATCACTGCCGCATCCCTCCATCCCATCTCCCCATTAACTACCACAGAGGAGAAACTACCCGTTACATGTTAGCTATATGTCCACAACGGCCGTCTGTCGGAGAGTTAACACCGATTTTATTACAGTCGTCTCCGTAACCTTTCTAGTACCGGCAGCCGTCCAGTCTAGCCTATAACCTAGCCTAGCCTGACCTATCCTAACCTCACCTAACCAACCACAACATATCAGCACAAGCAAATAATGACAATCAATTACTTGTGTCTACCTTGCTTTGTGACTTATGCAACGAATAAGCGATAGGCGTTGGGTTGCTTGTAGTATCCCGTGTGTACAGTCACATATACAGTAAACATTCGTGGACCCTCTATGTTTTTCTTCATGCAATTATAACTCTCTGGATTGATTTTTGTTTGAAACTTGCTTCTCAATAAATGGTATATATAGGTTTGTCTTTGATTTGTTTCCAGAGATATACGGTACTTGGATAATAATTATAAATAGCTGAGGTCCACGAAATGTTGTGAGTGACTGTACAGATGTTTTGATACCGTAAGGAAGGGAAAATCGGCAAAGGTTTTGAATAATTCACTAAATAACTGCTTTCTCGCTATTGGTACCGTAGTTTCAGATCAGTGTCAGGGACAACTGAAGGAAACCGTGCAACGTGCTGTTCAAGTGTCCACACGTCACTTTGTTCTGGCCAACATTAAGAGGATTTTGTTCAGATCCGGCCTGCCATCCCAAATGTTTAAAAGGAGGGTTTTAGTTTGTTCCCGAGACTTCCATCAAACTTGAAAATTACACCCCCTTAACCCCCATTTCAAGATAAATATGTACATTTTTAGGTAGAAAAATGGCCCGTCCGAAGGCCGAATCCTCTTAAATTACAGGCTTGCAATTGCTCACCAGAAAAAATTTGACACCTATTGGATTATTCAGCCAGCACACTGTAAGTCAAGAATAGCGTCAGGACTGGAGCCTCTTTTCGAGAACCCCAGTCCCTTGTGTAGTCTTGGGCATCAGTGAGATTATATACGGTACCGGTACCAGTATATATGAATTAGTATCGAACACAAACAAGATCAAATAATGCCTTTTTATATCCCAAATGCTTCAGAATTTGACTATAAATGTTCAGATATTCCAATGGGTATATCTTGTTCCTGAATATTTGTGTGGTTTCTTTTTGTCGACGAACTGTTAGGCTATTTGTTCTTCTCCTGTCACCTCTTTTTCCTGTCTCGAGTCTCTTGCTGACTGGCTACTGACTGACTGACTGACTGTCTATGTCCTTCTCGACGCTCACAAGTCTACAGTACGTTAATTATGGATTTGAGTTGCATGTTTTATATACGGTAATTTATGCATACCCCATATCATTCTTGTTGCAACACTGAAAGCCAGGACGGGCAAAAGCGGGGTAAGCAACATGGGGCCTAATAACCCTCCGTGTTTGCTGGATTCTCCCTGTAAAGTGGTGGACATGTTTACAACTCCACACATGTCATTCTCCTGCATATTGGCCACAGAATGGGAAATGACAGGCAGGGCGCCCACACATACATACATACTGACACATACACACACACACATACATACACACACGCTCATACACACACACACACACACACACACACTTACACAAACACACACTTACACACTTACAGACACACATACACACACACACATATACAGTATATACTGTATATATATATATATATATATATATATATATATATATATATATATATATATATATATATATATATATATACACGCACACACACACATACACACTCAAACAAACACATACACAAACACAAACACACACACACACTAACTTAATCACTCACTCACTCACTCACTCACTCACTCTCACTCTCACTCGCTCTCTCTCTCTCTCTCTCTCTACGCCCATGTTATCATCATGGCTTCACTTTGAGAGAAACCGTACGGTAACTCGCTTACACCCCAGCTACGGCAAAGTATAAAGCCATACTAGTTCTGTGCCCGATTCAATTTGGATCATACCCAACTTACCGAGCGAAACAATGGTGGTTTATTATAAGGTACACTCGGATACCATAGTCTCGAGCCCATACAAATTCCTGGACTTTACCTATTTCTAATTATGGAAGTATATCTCTGGAAACGAATTTATTACTACAATTGTCTATAAATGAACTACCGGTACTAAACTATATATACTACCGGTATTTATTGAAAAGCAAGTTATATCCACAAATCAATCCAGATACCGGTACCGGTAGTTATAATTGCATAAAGAGAACCACAGAGGGTCCACGAAATCTTATGAGTGGGCCAGAGACTATGGTATTCGAGTGTACCGTACTATGGTATTCGAGTGTACCGTACTATACCTTGTTTCTAATTGGTAGGCCGGAAATCGTAAACCTTAACCTCTGTAACTGAAAAAGAGCTACAGAAAATGGGCTGTAAATCTTCACACCTATTCTCTGGCTGACCCTTCCCAAATGGTAGACATATTAGCTCGATTACGGTACTCAAGACGTTTGTGAGTTATAGAGGTTAATGTCCAAGAGACAATCTGAGTAGCTTAACTATCAATGTATAACTAATGATGAATAAATGTACCATCTTATTTAAACCGTTGCCAAAAAAGAAAACATAAAATAAACTTGTTGTCAGCAAATAACAAACTGTAATTTCCCTTCACTATAATTGGGTTTTCAATATGATAGTTCGAAAAGTTGCATAGTTCATTTCATCTCTAGCGAAAGACGTCCTCTGTTTTAAAGACAAACTACTTTCACTAGCTATTACTCGCGCATTTTGTAAGCAGTGACAAATACAGAGCGGGTTGACGGGAATCTTTTGCCTTGAGCAAACAACCTAGCTCTCTAAGAAAATGATAAACCTGCACAGAAAGTGTTGCCTTGCCAGTTAAGGGGAGATGTTTGTTTTGTTCTGGCCTCCCTTCTCCCTCATGTTTAGCCCCATTAGTTTTGAGATTCTAAGATGGTTGCTCAATTCGTTTGGCAATTTTAAGAGGTTTGTGCTAATTAGGTGTCGATTTTTTTCCTGGCGAACAATAGCGAGACAGTAATTTATGAGAAACTGGCCGGCAAATTGTTGTACCGAAGTATGTACAAATTTATCTCGATGGGAGTTTGGGGGATGTTTTGATAAGCTTGCCGTAGTGAATTCCTATGAAGGAAACTAAAATATAATCAATAAATAATAAATTTACCAATAGCCTAGTTAGTTAATACCGGTAGTTAGTTAAAATAGGACTTCAGAGGCTATCAACCCTATTGAATTATTAAGCCAGCACACTGTAAGTCAAGAATAACGTCAGGACTGGAGCCTCTCTGCTAGAACTCCAGTCCCTTGTGTGACCAATGTATATACCCTCCCCCCTTAATCTCCCCAATTAGGTTGGCGATAAGAAAGGCACCCGACCAGTAATAAAGGTTTGTTTCGTTTATTTCTATGTCCAATCATTTGTTCTGCCACTTTTAGTAGAGTTCAGAATGTCAGAAAAAAATATTGGACATAGAATTTCGAATCGGGGAAAAATAAATAAACGAAGACAAACTATATAAATGCGTCTCGCTGCAACGGACTAGTTAGAACATAAATAAAGGTCATTGTTTCAAGAGACTGGGGTTCTCGAAAAGGGGCTCCAGTCCTAAAAATGTATTTGCAGTGTGCTGGCTTAATAATCCAGAGGGGTTGATAGCCTCTGAAGTCCTATTTTAACCAACTAACTAATCTTGACTTCCTAGTAGAAGCTGAAATGCCTCAGTATCAACACAATCTACCAACTCTTCATATACACAAATAAAATGAAGTTTAAGGGGACAGTGGTTATTTTGGGGGGTCTATTTAGTTATACGTTTTTTTTTTCCTCCCTAGACCTCCATCAAACTTTAAAAGACATCCATTACATCCCCCTTCGAGATTAGTTTGTACATTTTTCGGTAGAAAAATGTCACGGCCAGAGACCGGCTCCTCCACAATTACAAGCTCGCTATAGCTCGCCAAGGGAAAAAACGACACCTAAAGGGCACGAAATGTCTTAATGTTGACAAATAAATGGGACGAAAGGTCTTAAAATCGACAAACTATTGGGGCAAAGGTCTTAAAATCTCAAAATTATTAGGGATAAGCATGAGGAAGAAAGGGGACCAGAATAAGAGTACGGTACAAGTAGAGAACAGTGGAGCAACACAGACAACGTTGATCCTCAGGGGACTCATTAGGCACCGTCTGGACCCTCACCCGCTGTGTCCTGGGATAGAACCAGGGTCCCTGGCTAGAACGATCTATTCAATTGCCTCGGCTTGAACGATCTGTCAAACTGCCTCTGCCCTCCCCTCCCAACTCACTCTCACTCTCTCACTCTCTCTCTCTCTCTTCACGTAGCCTATTCCACGTTAACATTATGCTGCCAGACCACAGGTTATACACTTTATACCACATACTGCACACACATGTAGATAAACAAGGATAAGAGGCACATATCTCTTTAAAGAAGCAACATCTCCCCGTTTATAGCAGACGCAACACACAGGTTTTAGGCTTTATACCACATACCAGTACTGTATGTAAATGTAGTCCCACTAACTCCTTCTATACCGGCGAAATGTAGTCCCACTAACTCCTTCTATACCGGCGAAATGCAGTCCCACTAACTCCTTCTATACCGGCGAAATTTAGTCCCACTAACTCCTTCTATACCGGCGAAATGTAGTCCCACTAACTCCTTCTATACCGGCAAAATGTAGTCCCACTAACTCCTATACCGGCGAAATGTAGTCCCACTAACTCCTTCTATACCGACAAAATGTAGTCCCACTAACTCCTATACCGGCAAAATGTAGTCCCACTAACTCCTTCTATACCGGCGAAATGTAGTCCCACTAACTCCTTCTATACCGGCGAAATGTAGTCCCACTAACTCCTTCTATACCGGCGAAATGTAGTCCCACTAACTCCTTCTATACCGGCGAAATGTAGTCCCACTAACTCCTTCTATACCGGCGAAATGTAGTCCCACTAACTCCTTCTATACCGGCAAAATGTAGTCCCACTAACTCCTTCTATACCGGCGAAATGTAGTCCCACTAACTCCTTCTATACCGGCGAAATGTAGTCCCACTAACTCCTTCTATACCGGCGAAATGTAGTCCCACTAACTCCTTCTATACCGGCGAAATGTAGTCCCACTAACTCCTTCTATACCGGCGAAATGTAGTCCCACTAACTCCTTCTATACCGGCGAAATGTAGTCCCACTAACTCCTTCTATACCGGCAAAATGTAGTCCCACTAACTCCTTCTATACCGGCGAAATGTAGTCCCACTAACTCCTTCTATACCGGCGAAATGTAGTCCCACTAACTCCTTCTATACTGGCGAAATGTAGTCCCACTAACTCCTTCTATACCGGCGAAATGTAGTCCCACTAACTCCTTCTATACCGGCGAAATGTAGTCCCACTAACTCCTTCTATACCGGCAAAATGTAGTCCCACTAACTCCTTCTATACCGGCGAAATGTAGTCCCACTAACTCCTTCTATACCGGCGAAATGTAGTCCCACTAACTCCTTCTATACCGACAAAATGTAGTCCCACTAACTCCTTCTATACCGGCAAAATGTAGTCCCACTAACTTCTTCTATACCGGCGAAATGTAGTCCCACTAACTCCTTCTATACCGGCAAAATATAGTCCCACTAACTCCTATACCGGCAAAATGTAGTCCCACTAACTCCTTCTATACCGGCGAAATCTTTTAACTCGATTCTGCGTACTAGGCCTATTCATATTTGTTTTCACCAACCGACCACTTAATTTACAAATAAACTTAAACCAACCGACCACTTAATTTACAAATAAACTTAAACCAACCGACCACTTAATTTACAAATAAACCTAACTAGTGAAATCAATGAAAGTAATGAATACATGTGGTACTCCAAGGACTCGAACCTAGGATACTAGGATAAAGGGCCTCTGACAATTAACGGGCCTCGAACTATCTCACTTAACCCTTTTTGCTGTCATAGATTCGTCTTAAATTACACAAAATCGTCTAAATGTAGATGGAATATTATTACAAAGACGTAGCCGGTTCACAAGGGGTTAAACAAGGATAAGAATATATTTATCTTTCAAGCAACATCTCACAGTTCATAGCAGACGCCCCAACTCTTAATATACCATCCTTGGTTAAGATAGCTCCTATGATACCCCCCTTAAGAGCTCTCTCACCCCACCGTAAGCACCGCCATGACACCCGTGCTCGACTCTCTCCGCGGGAAATTATGCACAGAATAAACTTTATGTCAGGCTACTTAAAAGCAACTCCCCCAGCCCACGTTGAGAATATATGAGAAGGGTGGTGGTGGTGATGGTAAAGGGGTTTCGGGAGGCTTCAAGGAGGCTTCAAAGAGGCTTCATAAGGATTTAGCATTGGATTTAAGAGGCTTCAGTTGGGTTGAGGAGATTTGACATGATTTTAGGGGGTTTCAGAAGGTTTTTAACATTGTATTTAAGAGGCTTTGGGTGGTTTGAGGAGAGTTAGACATAAATTTAGGGGGTAATTGAGGGGTTCAGGAGGTTTAAGAGGAATTTAGGAGGCTTCAAGGTTATTCTGGCTGCATAAAAGGTTACTAGAGGCTTCACAGGGCTTCAGGATGTTTAGGAATATATTTTATGTCAGGCCACTTAACAGCAACTCCCTCAGCCGACGTTGAGAATATATAAGAGGGTCGGTGCTGGTGGGGGGGGGGGGTTAAGGGGTTTCGGGAGGCTTCAAGGGGCTTCAGAAGGTTCGAAGCATTGGATTTAAGTAGCTTCGGGTGGTTTGAGGAGAGTTAAACATGATTTTAGTGGGTATTCCAGGGTTTTAGGAGGGGTATTCGAAGGATTCAGAAGGTTTCAGAGGAGTTTAGGAGGTTTCAGGGGGTATTCTGGGTGCATAGAAGGTTACTGGAGGCTTCACAGGGCCTCAGCCGGTTTTTACATTGTAAGTAAGAGGCTTCAGGAGGTTTGAGGAGATTTTTACATGATTTAAGGGGATATTTGAAGGCTTCAGGAGGTTTCAGGGGATATTCTGGTTATATAGAAGGTTACTGGAGGCTTCACGGGGCTTCAGGATGTTCCAGAATTAACTTAATATCAGGCTACTTAAAAGCAAGGGAGGCAAGGGAGTGTGTGTGTGTGTTTTTTTTTTTTTTTTTTTGGGGGGGAATTGTCTGACGGGCTTAGGTTTCAGGAAGGTGTGGAGGATTGAAGGAGGGTTGCCGGAGGTCCTTAGAGGATGCAGGAGGTTTTGTAGGAGGCATGTGTAAGGGGCTGTGCTCCATACTGTTTGTATAAGTCTGAGCAAATAAACTTAATTCAATTCAATTCAATTCAATACACTCACTCACTCACTCTCTCTCTCTCTCATATCTCCATTAACACCTCTCTCTCTCTCTCTCTCTCTCTCTCTCTCTCTCTCTCTCTCTCTCTCTCTCTCTCTCTCTCTCTCTCTCTCTCTCTCTCTCTCGCACTCTCTCCCTCCCTCCCTCCCTCCCTCCCTCTCGCTCTCGCTCTCTCGCGCTCTCTCTCTCTCTCTCTCTCTCTCTCTCTCTCTCTCTCTCTCTCGTGTTGCCTTATTAAGTGCCAGTTAGGACGTCACCGTAAGCTGCAGTATAGTCAAGCCCACTTGGAATATCTGGCAAGCTAATGTGGTGCTAGCGGGGTGGATGAAGACAGTGGTGATGTGAACTTGGTGAGAGGGTGGTGGTGAGAATGGGTAGGTTGGTGAGAGTGGTGATATTAACTTGGTGAGAGTGGTGATATTAAGGTGAGAGTGTGGTGATATTTGGTGCACTGGGTTGGTGAGATTGGTGATATTATCTTGGTGAGAGGGTGAGGATATTAACTTAGAGAGACGGTGAAGATAGTAGTGATATTAACTTGGTGAGAGAGTGGTGAGAGTGGTGATATTAAGGCGAGAGGGGATAGGTTGGTGAGAGTGGTGATATATGTATTTGGTGAGAGAGTGGTGAGTGTGGTGATATTAAGTTGGTTGGTGGTTGGTTTGTGCCTATGAATAACTATAAACTGTCGTAATATATATAATAGTTAATTACAAGTCAGGGACAAGGGTGAGAGTATTAAAACTAAATTAATGTAGACATTATGAAAACACATGTAAGATTAATTCGGGGAAGAGTACATGTATAGGTGTATAATGAAGTACATGTATAGGTGTATAATGAAGTACATGTATAGGTGTATAATGAAGTACATGTATAGGTGTATAATGAAGTACATGTATAGGTGTATAATGAAGTACATGTATAGGTGTATAATGAAGTTGATGCCTTTGAATACCGTAATTAAAATATAGTGTGTGTGTGTGTATGTGTGTGTGTGTGTGTGTGTGTGTGTGTGTGTGTGTGTGTGTGTGTGTGAGTGAGTGAGTGAGAGAGTGAGAGTGCAAGGGAGTGTGTGTGTGTGTGTGTACTCTCAAGGGAGTGTGTGTGTGTGTGTGTGTGTGTGTGTGTGTGTGTGTGCGTAAGAGAGAGAGAGAGAGAGAGAGAGAGAGAGAGAGAGAGTTAGAGTTAGTTTGTGGTGTTATGAGTGTGGTGTAGTGAGTGGACTTGAGTGTGAGTGGTGTGACAGTAGTCTAGGTAGTGGTGGTGGAGTGGCTTGTTTGAGAGTCGTGGGGTCTGGAGAGGAGTTGGAGAGAGTACCGGTAGCCTATGTTGTGTTTACCATTAGTACCGGTAGGTGAAAACTTACACCCCCTCCCTTCCTCTACAACATATTCTTTTGTATATTTAAGGGGAGATATCCACTTGAGGGAGTTTTTTCTGGACTCCTTTCTCCCTCATGTTTAGCCCCATTGCTTTTCTAATTTTAAGACGTTCGCCTCATTATTTTGATGATTTTAAGAACTTTCAACCAATTTCTGTCAATTTTAAGACCTTTCGTGCAATTTAGGTGTCGATTTTATCCTGGCGAGCGATAGCGAGCCTGTAATTTAAGAGATACCGGCTTTCAGCCGGGAAATTTTTCTACCGAAAAATGTAAAAATTTATCTTGAAAGGGGGTTAAGGGGGTGTAATCTTAAGCTTGATGGATACCTAGAAACCAAACTAAAAACCTCCCCTTAGAGGCAGATGCTAACCTCCTCTTTGTTAAATATGGATTGATGTTGACCTCCTCTAACATTTTTAAAGATTGGTTCTGACCTCTTATATACCGTATTTAAAGATTGAATCTGACCTCCTCTTATATATCTAAAGATTGAAGTTGACCTCTTCTGATAATATATGCAAAGATTGAAGTTGACCTATTATATATTTAAAGATTGAAGTTGACCTCTTCTGATAATATATTCAAAGATTGAAGTTGACCTCTTCTGATAATATATGCAAAGATTGAAGTTGACCTATTATATATTTAAAGATTGACGTTGACCTCTTCTGATAATATATGCAAAGATTGAAGTTGACCTATTATATATTTAAAGATTGACGTTGACCTCTTCTGATAATATATTCAAAGATTGAAGTTGACCTATTATATATTTAAAGATTGACGTTGACCTCTTCTGATAATATATGCAAAGATTGAAGTTGACCTATTATATATTTAAAGATTGACGTTGACCTTCTATTTATATAATTGAGGACAAATGTTGATCCCTATTTATAAATTTAAAGACCTTTCTATGTTGGCTTCCTCTTATATCAATTAATTATCGTTCTTGACACCAACAACCCCAAAATGATGAAATGAATGAAAGCACGTGATACAATGCAAGTTCAACAGTTACAGAATGTGATGGCGCGTTCTCCATTGTATTATTGGCTAACTCTGGACAATTTGGAGAGCTTAGGATCTATGGTTGTCGAAAAGGTAAAGTTGATCTCAGTTAACCCTCTGACTGCAACACATCCTTGCTAAACTAGGTACAATCGTCTAATGATAGCCAGAATATAGGCAAGAAACGCCTTCTCGAATACTGAAAGGGTTTAGGGCACATCATTATTGCCATTTAGGTGTCGATTTTTTTCCTGGCGAGCGAAAGCAAGCCTGTAAAGTTGGAGGACCCGGCCTTCGCCCGGATTAATTTTTCTACCGAAAAATGTACACATTTATTTCGAAGGGGGATCTTGAGGATAATTCATTATGCTTGATGGATTTCAAGGGAAGAAACTAAAACAATAATAAATGCATAAATACATAAACTAATAAATAAACCCTAGCCCATTAACTTCAAATAAACCCTACCCATTAACTTCAAATAAACCCTAGCCCATTAACTTCAAATAAACCCTAGCCCATTAACTTCAAATAAACCCTACCCATTAACTTCAAATAAACCCTAGCCCATTAACTTCAAATAAACCCTAGCCCATTAACTTCAAATAAACCCTACCCATTAACTTCAAATAAACCCTAGCCCATTAACTTCAAATAAACCCTAGCCCATTAACTTCAAATAAACCCTAGCCCATTAACTTCAAATAAACCCTAGCCCATTAACTTCAAATATATTTCCAACTGGGATAAAGCAAATCACCTACGGTACTTTTATACATGCCAGAACGTTCAAGAAGAAGTCCCCCACCTCCCTCCTTCCTGCCATTGCCGTTTCTATTAGGCCGTATTACATTTATCTTAACTTTCCACATCATTCAACCCGGGACAATGCTAATCACCTACTTCTACATATGCAAGAACGCCAAGAAAGAAGTGGCCCCTCCCTCCTTCCTAACAATGCCGTGTCTATTAAGCTGCATTACATCTATTTCAACTCACGACATTATTTTAAACTGAGACAACACAAAACATCTCCTTTTATACACGCAAGAAAGCCAAGCAAGAAGTGCCTATCAATGTCGTTTCTATTAGGCCGTAATACAATATTTTAAATTTTCACATAATTCAACCCGGGACAATGATACTCACCTACTTTTACACATGCAAGAAATCACCACCTTCCTATCAATGTCGTTTCCAATAAGCCTAATTAAATCATAAACGTACCGTATTACATCAATATTAGCTTCCCACATATTTTAACTTCTCACATATTTCAAACTGGGACAATGCAATTCACCTACTTTAACCCAAGCAAGAACGCCAAGGAAGAAGTCCCCCTCCCCCTTCCTCCTTTGACCTTGACCCAACGAATAAGCCGTATTACATCTATCATAACTTCTCACATAGGCTACCGGTATTTCAAACTGGGACAATGCAATTCACCTACTTTAACCCAAGCAAGAACGCCAAGGAAAAAATCCCCCCCACCCCCCTGCCCCCCTCCCCTCCTCCCTCCTTTGACCTTGACCCGACTAATCCCCCTCTGCGTTGCCATGACGACACAATCCGGGCCAATTACACGAGGCACTCTAGAGCCAAATAGCCAATTTTGGCCCGCTGAGGAGTGCCCCATCTGCTTCACTTAATGTCTCACCGAGCTCGAGCCGTTTATGAAGAACTTGAACACGCGTCGGGAGGAGGGTGGGAGTTGCTCTAAGATGTATGAACTCGCAAATTGAAGTAATAAGATTTAACCCTTTCACGCATTTATGACGCAGAGGTTGCCAGATTAGCAATAAGAAATAGAGTTCTCTCACTCTTATAATTAACTCTCCAAAATTATTTTTCTGCCCACATCTAACTCAAAGACAACTGCAGAGGTTGAAGTAACTAAACTAAACGTTTCTAAATACCCCTGATGGTAATGAAGGCTTTAAAGTATCCCCAATAGGCTCAAAATCGCGTCATATGTCGGAGAGGGTTAATACATAGCCTATATTGGTTTAATGAGAGATGTGAACAGTCAAGGGGAGATTTCCACCTGGAGGATTTTTTTCTGGACCTCTTTCTCCCTCATGTTTACCCCCATTGCTTTTGAGATTTTAAGACGTTCGCCCCATTAGTTTGGCAATTTTAAGAACCCTCGTCCCATTTCTGTCAATTTTAAGACCATTCGTACCATTTAGGTGTCGATTTTTTCCTGGCGAGCGATAGCGAGCCTGTAATTTAAGGGGAATCGGCCTTCGGCCGGGACATTTTTCTACCGAAAAATGTACAAATTTATCTTGAAAGGCGGTCTAGAGGGAGTAATTTTAAGTTTGATGGAAGCCTAGGGAATCAACTAAAAACCTCCCCTTAAACGACTTCGGAGATTATTATGTAAACAAACACATAACGGAATTACCATGTGGCTGTATCTATGAACAATTAAGAAATGTGTACAACCCCATAATAACCAGACAGTTCACCTTAACAACCCAATAATAACCAGACAGTTCACCTTAACAGCACAATAATAACCAGACAGTTCACCTTAACAACCCAATAATAACCAGACAGTTCACCTTAACAACACAATAATAACCAGACAGTTCACCTTAACAACACAATAATAACCAGACAGTTCACCTTAACAATCCAATAATAACCAGACAGTTCACCTTAACAACCCAATAATAACCAGACAGTTCACCTTAACAACCCAATAATAACCAGACAGTTCACCTTAACAACCCAATAATAACCAGACAGTTCACCTTAACAACCCAATAATAACCAGACAGTTCACCTTAACAACCAAATAATAACCAGACAGTTCACCTTAACAACACAATAATAACCAGACAGTTCACCTTAACAACACAATAATAACCAGACAGTTCACCTTAACAACCCCATAATAACCAGACAGTTCACCTTAACAACCCCATAATAACCAGACAGTTCACCTTAACAACCCAATAATAACCAGACAGTTCACCTTAACAACCCAATAATAACCAGACAGTTCACCTTAACAACCCAATAATAACCAGACAGTTCACCTTAACAACCCAATAATAACCAGACAGTTCACCTTAACAACCCAATAATAACCAGACAGTTCACCTTAACAACCCAATAATAACCAGACAGTTCACCTTAACAACCCAATAATAACCAGACAGTTCACCTTAACAACCCAATAATAACCAGACAGTTCACCTTAACAACCCAATAATAACCAGACAGTTCACCTTAACAACACAATAATAACCAGACAGTTCACCTTAACAACACATAATAACCAGACAGTTCACCTTAACAACCCAATAATAACCAGACAGTTCACCTTAACAACCCAATAATAACCAGACAGTTCACCTTAACAACCCATAATAACCAGACAGTTCACCTTAACAACCCAATAATAACCAGACAGTTCACCTTAACAACCCAATAATAACCAGACAGTTCACCTTAACAACCCAATAATAACCAGACAGTTCACCTTAACAACACAATAATAACCAGACAGTTCACCTTAACAACCCAATAATAACCAGACAGTTCACCTTAACAACCCAATAATAACCAGACAGTTCACCTTAACAACCCAATAATAACCAGACAGTTCACCTTAACAACACAATAATAACCAGACAGTTCACCTTAACAACACAATAATAACCAGACAGTTCACCTTAACAACCCAATAATAACCAGACAGTTCACCTTAACAACCCAATAATAACCAGACAGTTCACCTTAACAACCCAATAATAACCAGACAGTTCACCATAACAACCCAATAATAACCAGACAGTTCACCTTAACAACCCAATAATAACCAGACAGTTCACCTTAACAACACAATAATAACCAGACAGTTCACCTTAACAACCCAATAATAACCAGACAGTTCACCTTAACAACCCAATAATAACCAGACAGTTCACCTTAACAACCCAATAATAACCAGACAGTTGACCTTAACAACCCAATAATAACCAGACAGTTGACCTTAACAACCCAATAATAACCAGACAGTTCACCTTAACAACCCAATAATAACCAGACAGTTCACCTTAACAACCCAATAATAACCAGACAGTTCACCTTAACAACACAATAACAACCAGACAGTTCACCTTAACAACACAATAACAACCAGACAGTTCACCTTAACAACACAATAATAACCAGACAGTTCACCTTAACAACACAATAATAACCAGACAGTTCACCTTAACAATACAATAATAACCAGACAGTTCACCTTAACAACCCAATAATAACCAGACAGTTCACCTTAACAACACAATAATAACCAGACAGTTCACCTTAACAACCCAATAATAACCAGACAGTTCACCTTAACAATACAATAATAACCAGCAGACAGTTCACCTTAACAACCCAATAATAACCAGACAGTTCACCTTAACAACACAATAACAACCAGACAGTTCACCTTAACAACCCAATAATAACCAGACAGTTCACCTTAACAACACAATAACAACCAGACAGTTCACCTTAACAACCCAATAATAACCAGACAGTTCACCTTAACAACACAATAACAACCAGACAGTTCACCTTAACAACACAATAATAACCAGACAGTTCACCTTAACAACCCAATAATAACCAGACAGTTCACCTTAACAACACAATAATAACCAGACAGTTCACCTTAACAACACAATAATAACACACTTTAAAGGGGGGGGGGGGGGGGATGAGCTAATTTATTTGCTTGTTTAATAATCTTTGTATTTATTTGTATTACTTTCCTCCCTAGACCTCCATCAAGCTTAAGGGGAGGTATTTAGTTTCTTCCCTAGAACTCCATCAAGCTTAAAATTACACCCCCTAGAACCCCCTTTCAAGATAAATTTGTACATTTTTCGGTAGAAAAATGTCCCGGCCGAAGGCCGGTTCCTCTCAAATTACAGGCTCGCTATCGCTCGCCAGGAAAAAATCGACACCTAAATGGCACGAAAGTTCTTAAAATTGACAGAAATGGAACGAAAGTTCTTAAAATCGCCAAACTAAAGGGGGCGAGCGTCTTAAAATCTAAAAAGCAATGGGGCTAAACATGAGAGAGAAAGGGGTCAAGAAAAAAGCCCCTCAAGTGGAAATCACCCTTAAAACATACACCCCCTGGACCTCCTTTCAGATAAATTTTTACATTTTTTGATAGAAAAAAGTGCAGGCCGAAGGCCGGTTCATCTTATATTTAAGGCTCGTTATAGCTCGCCAAGAAACAATTCGACACCTAATGACACGAAAAGTCTTCATATTGACATAGAAATGGGGGCAAAAGGTCATAAAATCGCCAAACTAATGGGCCAAACTTATAAAAATAAAAATAATGGGGCTAAACATGAGGAAGAAGGGGGACCAGAAAAACGACCCCTCTCCCTTTAATCCTACACACCTATATATATATATATATATATATATATATATACGGTATATATATATATATATATATATATATATATATATATATATATATATATATATATATATATATATATATATATATATATATACGGTACAGTATATATATTCTTAAAGGTTTATACACACCACCGATATAATTATACATTCACGTCAAATATGCCTATATTACGAATTATTCCGCACAATTGACAGCATAATTAATCTCGTATTCATAATTAAGGCAAAAATGCAATTCAAATAAAGGTTGACACAGCAATGCAGGGCTATAAATTTAATGATCACACTGGTGGCCTACATCATAACATGCATTAGCATTTATTAATATATATAAATTGGTTACGGTGCCACAGTACAGGTATAGGCTACATACATTGGTTACGGTGCCACAGTACAGGTATAGGCTACATACATTGGTTACGGTGCCACAGTACAGGTATAGGCTACATACATTGGTTACGGTGCCACAGTACAGGTATAGGCTACATACATTGGTTACGGTGCCACAGTACAGGTATAGGCTACATACATTGGTTACGGTGCCACAGTACAGGTATAGGCTACATACATTGGTGGCCGCTATAACTTACGGGAGGTTTTTTAGTTTGCTCCCTCGACTTCCATTAAGGGGGGTGACCTGCTTTTTGTTATTCCTCTCCTTTTCTCTCTTTCTCTGGCTTGTATCCATTCGGCCCCTTTCAGCCAACTATTTTAAGACGTTTATCCCCATCTAGGTGTCGATTTCTTCCTGGCGAGCGATAGCGAGCCAGCATTATATGAAGAAATCCGGCTTCGCCGGAGACCTTTTCCTATCGAAAAATTTACAAATTTAGCCTGCTGTCAAACAAAAATAAAAAATATGCTGGCTCGCTACCTCTCACCAATAAACAATTGACACCTGGATGGGGATAAACGTCGTAAAACAGTAGGCTGAATGGGGCCAAATGGGTACAAGGCAGAGAAAGATAGAAAAGGACAGAACAAAAACAGGTCACCCCCCCTTAAGCTTTTAAAATAAGTCAAGTACCCCCAAGACCCTCTTCGAGATAAATGTGTACGGGTACATTACTGGTGCTGTACCGGTACATTACTGGTGCTGTACCGGTACATTACTGGTGCTGTACCGGTACATTACTGGTGCCGTGTACTAATGGGACTCTTACAAATAAATACGAAAATGAGAACTCGATTCCTGATAGTTTAGGTGATCTTAAAATTATTCACTCACTCTCACTCTCTCTCTCTCTCTCTCTCTCTCTATCTCTCTCTTCTTTGCTATCCATTCCTTCCACTGTCCCTTACTCTCGGGTTAGCTATCTCTACTAGAATTAAGTCCTGACCACCTCGCTGGGACCGTAAAGTCTGTGTTGTCAGTGTATTTATGTAAATCTATGTAAATGTAAATAAATGTTCCCCCCTCTCTCTCTCTCTCTCTCTTTCTCTCTCTCTCTCACTCACTCTCACACATACTCTCTCTCTCTCTCTCTCTCTCTCTCTCTCTCTCTCTCTCTCTCTCTCTCTCACTCACTCACTCACTCTCACACATACTCTCTCTCGCTCGCTCTCGCTATCTCTCTCTCTCTCTCTCTCTCTCTCTCTCTCTCTCTCTCTCTCTCTCTCTCTCTCTCTCTCCCCTCAAGCTTCTTCTTCCTCGCCCGAATACCTCCTGAGAATTTTAGATTAATGGGTCGTGTTGATTTCCATAAAATTTGCATGATACCAGGTTTAGCCGAGTCCCAATTTAAATAATCCGAATATATAAATATGCCCTACAATATAATATTCAAGTCAGGGCTCGAGTTAATAAGGGGATAGTGACTACTTTGTTGGCCTATAAATTCATTCATTCATAAATTCTTAAGTTTCCCCGCTAGACATCCCTCAAACTTGGAAAAACATCCCCTAGACCCCCCCCCCCCCCCCTCAAGATAAATTTGTTAATTTTTCGGTAGAAAAATGTCCCGACCGAAGGCCACTTCCTCTTACAATTACAGGCTCGCTGTCGCTCGCCAGGAAAAAATCGACACCTAAATGGCACGATAGGTCTTAAAATGTATAACGAAATGGGACGAAAGGTCTTAAAATCGCCAAACAAATGGGCCGAACATCTCAAAATCTCAAAACTAATGGGAATAAACACTAGGGAGAAAGGGGGCCAGAAAAACGACCGTCTCCCCTTAACGTGCCAGGAAAGGGGAAAACAGAAAATAAAGGAGAAAAAAAAAAAAAAAAAAAATGTCGCGGTGGAAATATTACGATAAAATGAAATCTGATAAAAACAGTGAGCTGTCAGAAAATTATTATATGTAGCCTACCGTGATTTATTATATGTAGCCTACCGTGATTTATTATATGTAGCCTACCGTGATTTATTATATGTAGCCTACCGTGATTTTTATTCAGGGGGGGGGGGGGTCACCGTTTTTTTTTTTTTTTTTTTATCTTTCTCTCCTTTTCTCTCTTTCTCTGGTTTGTATCCATTCGGCCCCATTCAGCCCACTTTTTATAGACGTTTATCCCCATCCAGGTGTCAATTTCTTACTGGCGAGCGATAGCGAGCCAGCATAGTATGGAGAAATCCGGCTTCGCCACCGACATTTTTCTATCGAAAAATGTACAAATTTAGCTTGCTGTCAAAACAAAAATATATACTGTACAGTAAATGCTGGCTCGCTACCGCTCGCCAGGAAAATATTGCCACCTGGATGGGGGGTAAACCTCTTAAAACAGTAAGCTGAATGGGGCCGAATGGATACAAGCCAAATAGAGAGGGCGAGAAAGAGAATACAAAGCGAGGTGGGCTCCCTTAACTTTATTTTGCTTTAGTATTTTATGATTCCCTGTGACATGCTGTAAAATTAATTAACAAAAAATTATATATATATATATATATATATATATATATATATATATATATATATATATATATATATATATATATATAACGGCGGAAATAACAAATACATACATACATTTATAAAGTAACGTCCCCCAAATATATAAAGACCTTAGAGTACATTATCCGGTAAGAAGAGGAGAAACTATGGTCATTTTCTATAAGCTAGCCTTTTTATTACATTAGCTGTTAACTATATAACGCTCTCTCGCTCTCTCTCTCTCTCTCTCTCTCTCTCTCTCTCTCGCTCTCTCACACGCAGCAACTCGTCCTAGTACTATTGCACTTTGTTGCCCCCCACATTTTTCCCCTGTTGCACTCGGTCGGCTCGTCTTTTAATTTGCTTCATACACACTTCCGGCTCGTTTTTTACTCGTTCAACACGCTATTTCCTTTTCGCTTTTATCCTTATTTTTTACTCGAACGAACGCACTATTTCCTGTTAGTTTATAAATATATACAATATATATACAGCACATATATACATTTATTTTATCTTTTTATTTTTGACTCGTTGGATATGCTATTTCCTGTTCGTTTTTATCCTTATCTATGCCGCAGGATTTGTGGACAATTTTTGGAGGCCAAATATTATGATAACTGCTTGAACTACAACTATTACCATTCAGCTTAAAAAGGGCTTCCAGCACTTAACAAGCTACGAACTATCTCGCTTAACCCTTTTCACTACCGGTACCACAGAGTCTTCTTTATCTGCACACAATCATCTTAATATGGCTAGAATAAAATATAAGAGACGTCGCTGGTACAGAAGGGGTTAAGTACCGGGTAATTGTGTTATACTAGGTACCGGTAATGCTCATCTGCTTGTTGTTATCCTGACGAAATTGTCTATGAATATTTTATATAATCTCCTTGAATTATGTTATATACCGGTACCGTGTGTATATATATAATTATATATACCCGGTATATATATATATATAATATTTTTAGGCGAATATTTAAAAAAAATAAAAAAAAAAAAATAAATAATAATAATAATAATAATAATAACAATAAAACTTAATCACAAAGCCAGGCAGCGTAATAAAGCAAGGTGACTACTGCCAAGTTTACTGCCTGGAATGACCCTATTACCAAGCAATAAATACTGCTTTATGAGGGAGCAAAACTACAGGCTTGGTCCACACTTTTCCGGAAATTTCGCGTGCAGGAATTAAGAGATTTATAACGAATAGGTTTAGATTTTAGAAGATTTATAACGAATAGGTTTAGATTTTAGAAGATTTATAACGAATAGGTTTAGATTTTAGAAGAGCATGAGTCATAGTAACTAATACTACTACGAAGTTAACCCCTTCTGTACTGGCTACTACTAAGTAATTTTACTAAGTTTAGGAAGGATCTTTAGCAATTGCAAAGGTTCGAACTATCTCAATCAAACCTTTTAATTACCGGTACCACAGATCCTTCCTGAGCTGCATAACATCGTCTAAATATAGCTAACATTAAGTATAACAACGTCACCGGTACCGAAGGGGTTAAAGAAATAGAGAGAGATTATTAGTTTGCTCCCTGGATCCCCATCAAGCTTATTAAATAGCCGCAAGACCCTCCTTCCAGACCTGGTTCCTCCTACATTACAGGTTCGCTTTCGCTGGCCAGGAATAAAAATCAACACCGAAATGGCACGAAAGGTCCTATTATTTACAAGGAAATGGGGGCGAATGGTCTTAAAATACGGTATCGAAACTAATGGGTCTAAACATGAGGGAGAATGGGGTCCAGAACACTCCCCCCCCCCAAACCCCCCCCCCCCCCCTCCCCCCCACCACCCATTAACTTTTGTCATGGTCTGGAATTCCCGAGTAGTCAATTGACCACCTGCGAGTTTCAGGCTATAAGGAAGTTGGAGCTGTAGACATCGATAGTAAATAGAAATGCAATAATAATGTAGGTTGCTGATGGCTAAACAGTATGTTGAATTGGGTTTTATGTCGGGTATTTATGAATGAACTACAACCGTATTTTCGCTGGTAATTCTGCTCAATATCGATGTCTACAGCTCCAACTTCCTTATAGAACGAAACTCGCAAGTGGTCAATTAAAGCTCGCTAGTGATCACATAACTAACCTCAATGTATCCTTTTAGCTACCGGTACCACATTAACTGAATAAATATTATCATTATTATTATTATTATTATTATTATTATAACCTCCCTAATCTTCCTAAATATAGTTAGCATACAATTCAATAGACGTCGCCGGTCCGGGAGGGGATAAACCTTACCAGTGATCCTATAATAAACCTAGACGCATCTTCTCACACGAAAACAATAAGGAACGTCATGGCTTAACCCTATTAGGTGCAGGGCGGGCCAATTTCGATCCTCCCTGATTTACTCCATTAGCTTGGATATTTTAAGACGTTTCACCTCATTAGTTTGGCGATTATATGATGCTTCAACCCAATAAGGTGTCGATTTTTCCTGGGCGAGCGACAGCGAGCCTGCAATTTGGGAGAAACCAGCCTTTGGCCGGGAAATTTTTCTACCGAAAAATGTACATATTTAGCTTGAAGGGAGTCTGGGGAACGTTTTTTTAGTTTGAAGGGGGTTTGGAGAGGCGTTTTTCTAAGTCTATGAGTTAACTATATAGTACACATTGTTCGAAAATGTCTAAAACCATTAAAACCCTGGATAATAATGAAACCAAATACCATAATAACCCCCGAGACGTTGCACCAGATAGTGTTAAGGGAAGCATCCACCACAATGATTGTTTGCCCTTAGTTAACCCCTTCTGTACCGGTGACATCCTTTCCATTATATTCTGATACGGTAATTAGTTTACGATTTTATTCAGCTTAGGAAGGACGCCTACCATATAAAAGGCTACAGACTATCCCGATTAACCCTTTTAGCTACAATATATCCTTCCTAAAATTCATAAAATCGTCTAAATGCAGCTGAAATATAAACAAAGATACGATCACCGGTACAGAAGGGGTTAAGGAAGGGGGATGGGGGGGGCGAGTACTTTAGTCCCTTGAACTCTACCAAGCTTTGAAATTATATATATATAATTATATATATATAATAACATATACAAATCTCAAAATTGTCTTAAAGGGGGCTCTGTACAGTAGGTGTTTTGTGTAGCTTGGTGGAGTACTAAGGAGGAAACTAAACCAAACATATTAAATAGATAAAAAAATCAGCAAACAAATAACGTCATCCCGCCTTAATAACTTACAGCCTCTCTCTCTCTCTCTCTCTCCTATGACCTAAATATCGTCCCCCTTGTAAATATACTGAATATACAGTACCGGTATATACTGTATATATACTGTATACAGTATATATATATATATATATATATATATATATACAGTACACCAACACACACAACGCCCACGGCACTTAAAACCCCCTCCCCTCTCCCCAGCCCCCTCGACCACCACCACCACCGGCACCGCCGACCCCTCCTTAAAATTACACTCCAGTGGTAATTTCCTCGCGCGAAAATGCATTCTAATTACATAAATACACACGCGGAGGGGGCCTAATTACAATCCACGGCCTGGAGGAGTACTTAGGGAGCGAGAGCGAGAAGAGAGAGAGAGAGAGGGGGGGGGGGGGGACTCCAACCCCCTCCCCTCCCCTCCCCCCTCCTCCTCTTGACTGTGAGATATGTAATAGAGTGTTGATCCTCCTCCTCCTCCTCCTCCTCCTCCTCCTCCTCCTCCTTCTACTACTACTACTCCTCTCCTCCTCCTCAATGGTCTATTTTCGGCAACCTACTAGATCCTCCTCCTCCTCAATGGTCTATTTTCGGCAACCTACTACAGTAGATCCTCCTCCTCCTCCGCAATGGTTTATTTTCGCCAACCTACTAGATCCTGCTCCACCTCCTCCTCCTTCTTCGCCTCCTCTTCCTCCTCCTCCTTCTCCTCTTCCTCCTCCTCCTCCTCCTCCTCCTCCTCTCCTCCTCCTCCTCCTCCTTCTTCGCCTCCTCTTCCTCCTCCTCCTTCTCCTCTTCCTCCTCCTCCTACTACTCCTCCTCCTCCTCCTCCTCCTCGCTGGTATAATTTCGGCCACCTACTAGATTGTTTGGGATAGTTTGCCTGGCGAGTGTGTTAACGAGGGTATACGTCTTACAATTCTTGACTAAATGGGACCAAAGCTCGTAAGGGGAGCGTCCAATTTGTACTTATAGTGATAGTGTGTCGGTGGATTTCGTCCGATGATAAAGAGATTTGTCACACCGTCACGACAACAGGGTAAGAGGGTTGTAACTTGTAGGTAGCCTACACTGAAAACACCGACAAAGAATAGGGACTTTTCCATAGAGAGTCGTAAGTGCTAAATTGTAAACAGAAATGACAATTTCATAAACTAAAATAGGCTCCACTCAATATAATGTTCAGTACCGGTACCGTATGTAATGATTCATGCATTATTTAACAAAAAACACAGCTTTACTATCAGATAACCTAGCTGGTATATACAGTATAGATAGATAGATAGATAGATAGATAGATAGATAGATAGATAGATAGATAGATATAGATATATATACCGGTATATATATATATATATATATATATATATATATATATATATATATACGGTATATATATATATATATATATATATATATATATATATATATATATATATAACGGTATATATATATATATATATATATATATATATATATATATATATATATATATATACAGTATATATATATATATATATATATATATAATATATATATATATATATATATATATATATATATATATATATATGTATACCGGTACATATATATTACCGTAAATGATTAAATCAATCAAGTAAATTAACCATGAAATCAAACCAACCAGTACATAATCTACATGAGAGAAAGGGCATCACTCGGAATATCAGAGTATCACGGCGCACCTGATTTAATTAATTGTCATAAATCGAAAACACGAACAAACATTTCACATAAAATAAGCAGCACAACAACCTGGACAATTCTGAATCAACATATTACTATTATAATTGCATTTATGAATTTTACACGAAATGATTTTTCAACAATTGGATGAACCCTAATACCCAAAGATACGCTGGCACATAAATAATATTGGCCTGTCTGTCTGTCTGTCTGGGTTTGTCTATCTCTCTCTCTCTCTCTGTACGGCATGTTTATGTAGCCTATGCATGTGTGTGTGTGTGAGACAGAGAGTGTGTGTGTGTGTGTGTGTGTATGTGACAGAGTGTGTGTGTGCCTTTTCCTAGATCTACAGTACAATAGGCCTAGTTAATCAAACAGCACTACTAGGCTATTTGCTCCACGTCATAGAAAGTGTTAAGTTCTCTGGCCGTCTCTCTTCCGTTTCCACCAATGCTAATCAAGGTCACCAACGTACTATTGACTTAGTAGTACAGTTGCTCAAATAAGTGATGTCGCGGCACCAAGTATATTTCGATCAATAATTGGTATCAGCACTATCTAAGCATTAATTTATCGTTTCCAGTGAGGTATACAATTATGCCCATATATATACACACCTTATTCAACATCTGACAGACATTTATACAGTACACAGCGAGCAAAACGTTATGACAGAGGCGACACGACTTATTAGGCCAACTGTACCATGGTGTCAATCGAAACCCGACTCCACTATTTTCAGTCTTTAATATTGTAAATGTAAAGACAAAATTGTGGTTTATAGAACAAATTATGTGTTTGGAAGTGATGAAATGGCCAGTGCAATGCAATTTCGTGTTCATTTTCTTGTATTCCTTATTGTATTCATTCAAGACTTCAAACTAAATTGCTCCGGTTTGACACACTGCCTAGTAGTACTGAACATTATGACGACGCTCTTGTGTATCAACCAAGCTTAGCCTAACCTAACCTATTTCAATTGACTGCAGCCAATATCATATCTCAGTAGCCCAAATGTCAAAGATTGAACAACACGGAACCAAAATCTATGTAAACCTATGTAGAGAGTCAATCACAGGAAATTCACTATTGCCATACACAATATATGTTACTTGAGAGGGCGAACTAGTCGATAGTAATCTACCCAATTAAGGGGTACCTAGCCTATATTAAATTCAGGGTGTCAAACGAAAGCCGAATCCATTATTGTTAGTCATTATTATAGCACATATAAAGGTAAAATTGAGGTTTATAGTTCAAATTGTGTCTTTGGAAGTGATTAAATGGTCAAAACAATGCTATTTCACGTTATTTTTCTAGTATTCCTTCTGATATGCATTCAAGTCTTCATAGTAATAGCTCCGATTTGACAACCTGCATTACTGATGGTACCGTTACCCATCTAATATAAAAGTAGAAAGGCCCTATCAAAATACCCAAAGACTTTCTACAACGGTACCTTTGTCATACCTTTTTCTATATCCTTATTATTTTATTTATTTATGTTTGTGTTTTGTCCCTATTCGGGCTCTGTCTCGAGTCGGCCACCCCCAGTAAAAAAAGAACAGAAACTAATAGAAAAAAAATGGAGAATGGGCTTGAGTAAATATATAGAAACAGAAATATATTATTATAGTGTATATCCATCACCCCCACCACCATTATCATCAGTCGAAATAAGTCACATTCTAATAATATAATTTCACCCGACGGCAGCAATTGGATCGTGAGGAAATATTAATTAGTGATCAAAAGTGAGCCGTGGAAATTATCATCAAACGCGGCGTGACGGGATCGGAATGTGACCCCAAGTTACGGAGCGGTGGTTTGTAGGCTATTTAGCATCATGTACAATGCATGCCCCAAAAAACAACCTACATATCCTGTATCATTATTGCTTAAGGGTGACTGATTTTTCTGGCCATTAAAAAATAAAAAAACAAAAACAAAATATATATACCGGTATATATATATATATATATATATATATATATATATATCTATATATATATAATATATATATATATATATATATACCGGTATATATATATATATATATATATATATATATATGCAAATATAATACAATAAATGAAAAATCCTGATGTTTGCTCCCCTGCCTTTCCTCCCTAGATATAGGCCTATTTATTTGTCTTAGCCTTTTTCTACCCCCCTCCAACGTCTGTATTATTTCGTACCTTTCGATATTTATCTTCCATTTATACACATTTTTGTAACTGTTTGTTGCCATACTTTCTTTGATAAATTCCCATTAGGCTATGTATTCTGTTGCTGTACTTTCCATTTCTCTTTCATCTTCAGTACGGGTACCAGTTTATATATTTTCGTTGTTCCTACATTTCACAATGTCCTATCAACATATCTTATGATTAGTTAAGTACGTTCCTGCTTTACATTGCCACAAGTATGTCTCTCTCTCTCTCTCTCTCTCTCTCTCTCTCTCTCTCTCTCTCTCTCCTAAACTGCATACAACTGTGTAATGATAGCCAGAACATAATGAAAGATTGCATCATCGTATCCTGAAAGGGTTACCGTACTTATATATCACCCATTTCTCACCTTATTTCAGCCTATTTCCTTCCGATTCGCCTCTCAGACCGTCCGTTATTCGTCAAACGCCACCTCTAGTCTCTTTCCGCACTTCTGGCACTCGAATATCACACACAAAAAGCAAAAATAACTACGGGACGACCGACGCGTCTTCTCCTAGTGTCTCAGTCTCTGGGAATCAAGCAAGAGTCTATAGTCCTCCACCTAGACACTTGCATACCATAATAGAAACAGGCGTCTTAAAAATCAAACGAAGATTAAAACCGCTAAGGCAATATCAGTATTTTGATTTGTGATAGTGAAAATAATTATGACGATCCTCTAAAGTTAAATAGGGAAGGTGATTTGACTTGCCTATCCGGGTACCCAGGCAAGACGGCCAAGTGTCGTGCTTTTCCCGCCCAAACCCGTTTTCTGTAAACTTGACGTTGTATCACTTGGATTAGGGGGAGATTTCCATTTGAGGGATTTTTTTCTTGACTCCTTTCTCCCTCATGTTTAGCCCCATTATATGGAGATTTTAAGAACTATCGCCCCATTTCTGTCTATTTTTAGACCTTTCATGACATTTAGATGTCGATTTTTTTCAGGCGAGCGATAGGGAGCTTGTAATTTAAGCGGAACCAGCTTTTTAAACAACTTAAGAAGTTTGCCCCATTAGTTTGGAGATTTTAAGAACTATCGAGTCTATCGCCCAATTTCTGCCTATGTTTAGACCTTTCATGCCATCTAGATGTCGATTTTTTCAGACGAGCGATAGCGAGCCTGTAATTAAAGAGGAACCGCCCTTCGGACAGAACATTTTTCTAACGAAAAATATACAAATTTATCTTGAAAGGGGCTCAAGGGGGTGTAATTTTAAGCTTGATGGAGGTCTAGGGAACAAACTCCTTAATTAATCTGAATAAAGGATTCTCTCATGTACCGGTACCGTACAATAGCGTTGCATTTCATAATCACACAATTGTTCACGTTAATTACAAATAATACATCAATACAATAACGATAAACGCCAAATAACTACAATACAATAAATACATACAGGTATACTCACACGCAAATTAGCAGGTGAACATAGTCAAATACACAGGTATATATATATATTATGTAAAACTGACCATATATAAACTTACATATTCTTTTCAACATACAGATATGTAGGCCTACACATATAAAAACACGCACGCACACACGCACCCTCCCCTCCCTCTCTCGTTTTATATATTAATAAATGTATTACCGTAAGTTATCAAATATACAGTAGGCCTACCCGTATGTCATATTAACAGTCATAAATACACGTGAGTTACTAAATGTTCTTATACTCTCAGTGGGGCTCGAACTACCGACAGTCAGGACACTTGTCCATACTTTAACCAACCCTACCACGATGTAATATACGATACCGGTACTTAACCTTTTCTTAATCCTATTCATATTAAGGTTAAGTATCCTTTATCACGCCGTGGTAGGGTTGGTTAAAGTATGGACAACCGTCCTGACTGTCCATGGCTCAAGCCTCACTTAGAATATATACCGGTATATATATCACCCCGTTCTTAACATTAGTCACCAATTACAAACCCCAATGCACTTGAATAAACTAATGAAAGCATATGGTCCTCTCGGGATTCGAACTCGGGACACCACACACAGAACTTATATATAAGCACCTCAACCATTACACCACCAACACATTATAAAATATAATAAAATACATGAAAAATCCTAATGTTTGCTCCTGCCTTTCCTCCCTAGATACATTCATTTGTCTTAGCCTGTTTCTACCCCCTCCAACGTCTGTAATATTTTGTACCTTTCGATATTTATCTTCCATTTATACTTATTTTTGTAACTCTTTGTTGCCATACCTTCTTCGATAAAATCCCATTATTTATTATATTATTTTCCATTTCTTTTTCATCTTCAGTATATATATTTTTGTTGTTTCTCCTTTTAACAATATCTTATCAACATTTGTTATGATTAGTTAAGCTTGTTCCTGCTTTACGTTGCCACAATTCTCTCTCTCTCTCTCTCTCTCTCTCTCTCTCTCTCTCTCTGGCTACAAAGCTTATTCCATCGCTAAGAAGAATGAGCTACGAGGACCGATTGAGAGCTCTTGATCTCTTCCCGTTGGAGACACACAGACTACGAGGTCAGCTCATTGAAGTTTTTAAAATACTTAATGGGTTTGACAATGTGGATTATAGCAAAATATTTAGCCTAAACAAGAATACAACACGCAACCATGGCTGGAAATTAAAATTGAAAAGGTTTAGCACTAGTATCTGCGGAAACCTTTTCACATATAAGATCTGTTCTACCTGGAACAACCTTCCCTTCGAAGTTGTAAATAGTTCTTCAGTAAAACAGTTCAAGAAGAGTAGACAGTATTTTGCACACTCTGTAAAGAGTAGTGAACCAAAGTCTCTCTCCTTCCACTTCGATTATCTCCTCGGAATGGACCGCAAGGTCTCAGAGATACTAACTAATCGTTGTAACTCCTTGCAACTCTCTCTATGTCTCTCCTTAACTGCATACAACTGTGTAATGATATCCAGAACTTAATGAAAGATTGCATCATCGTATCCTGAAAGGGTTACTTATATATCACCCATTTCTCACCTTATTTCAGCCTATTTCCTTCCGATTCTCCTCTCAGCCCGTCCCCTATTCGTCAAACGCCACCTCTTGTCTGTTTCCGCACTTCTGGCACCCGAATATCACTCACACAAAGCAAAAATAACTACGGGAAGAGCGACGCGTCTTTTCCTAGTGTCTCCGTCTCTGGTAATCAAGCGAGAGTCTATAGTCCTCCAACTAGACACTTGCATACGATAACAGAAACACGCGTTATAAACATAAACTAAACTATTAAACCGCTAAGTCAATATCAGTATGTTGACTTGTAGTAGTGAAAATAATTATGACGATCACCTTAGAGTTAAATATGGAAGATGATTTGACTTGCCTATGCGGGTGCCGAGCTAAGAAGGCCAAGTGTCGCGCTTTTCCCGCCCAAACCCGTTTTCTGTATCACATTGACATTGTATCACTTGGGGGGAGATTTCTACTGGAGGATTTTTTTTCTTGACCCCTTTCTCTCTCTTGTTTAGCCCCATTGGTTTTAAGATTTTAAGATGTTCGTCCCATTAGTTTGGGGATTTTAAGCACTATCGCCCCATTTCAGTCAATTTTTAGACCTTTCATGCCATTTAGATGTTGATTTTATTCAGGCGAGCGATAGGGAGCCTGTAATTTATGAGGAACCAGCTTTTTTAAGATTTTAAGATGTTTGCCCCATTAGTTTGGAAATTTTGAGAACTATCGCCCCATTGTTGCCAATTATTAGACCTTTCCTGGCATTTAGATGTCGATTTTTTTCAGGCGAGCGGCCTAACTTAAATTACGGGCTCGCCATCGCTCACCACGAAAATATCGACAACAAAATGAAACAAAATGTCTTAAAGCCGCCAAACTAGGCTAGGCCTAATGGACCGAACGTCATAAAATCTAAAAAGTAAAAAGGTTAAACATGAGATAGAAGGGGGATCAGAAAAACTACCCATCTCCCCTTAATAGGCCTAATCCCGTACCGTAGTTGATTCGTTTGAAATGACTTCCGTTTGACTTTCCCTACGGTAGGCCTATCGATCAACTGACTCGAATTCATGACCGGTACTATAGCGAATCCAGAATTTTTAACACATAGCAACTCAAGGAAGGCTGTAACAAAAGGGCTATGAACTTGCACACCTATTTACTGTTTGACTCTTCCCAATTGATATAAAAAAAAATATATATATTTAACTTGAACATATATTTACTGTTTGATTCTTCCCAATTGATACAAATATCAAATCATAAAGTATAGTGGTTGCATTACGTAACTTAAGGGGGAGGTTGTCGTTTTTTCTGGACCCCCTTCTCCCTCGTGTTTAGCATATTAGTTTTGAAATTTTAAGACGTTCGTTCCGTTAGTTTGGCGATTTTAAGAACTTTCACCCCATATCTGTCAATTTTAAGACCTTTCGTGCAACTTAGGTGTCGATGTATTCCTGGCGAGCGATAGCGAGCCTGTAATTTAAGAGGAACCTGCCTTCGGCGACAAATTTATCTTGAACGGAGGTCTAGGTCTAGGGGGTATAATTTTAAACTTGATGGAAGTCTAGGGATCAAACTAAAAACCTCCCCTTAAGGGGAGGTCTCCACTTGAGGGATTGTTTTCTTGACCCCTTTTCCCTCATGTTTAGCCCCATTGCTTTTGATATTATAAAACGTTTGCCCCATTAGTTTAGCGATTTTAAGAACTTTCACCCCATATTAAGACCTTTCGTGCAATTCAGGTGTCTATTTTATCCTGGCGAGCGATAGCGAGCCTGTAATTTAAGAGGAATCGGCCTTCGGCCGGGACATTTTTCTACCGAAAAATGTACAAATTTATCTTGAAAGGGACTCGAGGGGGTGTAATTTTAAGGTTGATGGAGGTCTAGGGAACAAACTAAATACCTCCCCTTAAGCCACCCCTACATTACACTAAACTACGGTACCGGTACTGCAATCATTATTCCACGCCATAAAGTGGACTAAATGGGCGGGCTGTGGGATAGAACATGGCTTTAATAATCTGTTCATACTACAGGGCAGACTATCTAATTTGTACGTGATGACCCAATTAGCACGCCATAATAGGGAATGGAACTAAATTTTGATAGTTTTGTTTATGTGTCGTACGGTAGCGTTTTACTTTATAGGATATATGTTTAGCTTACCGTACCGTACCTATCTATATTTAGCTTACCGTACCCTATCTATATTTAGCTTACCGTACCCTATCTATATTTAGCTTACCGTACCCTATCTATATTTAGCTTACCGTACCCTATCTATATTTAGCTTACCGTACCCTATCTATATTTAGCTTACCGTACCCTATCTATATTTAGCTTACCGTACCGTACCCTATCTATATTTAGCTTACCGTACCCTATCTATATTTAGCTTACCGTACCCTATCTATATTTAGCTTACCGTACCCTATCTATATTTAGCTTACCGGTACCGTACCTATCTATATTTAGCTTACCGTACCCTATCTATATTTAGCTTACCGTACCCTATCTATATTTAGCTTACCGTACCCTATCTATATTTAGCTTACCGTACCGTACCCTATCTATATTTAGCTTACCGTACCCTATCTATATTTAGCTTACCGGTACCGTACCCTATCTATATTTAGCTTACCGTACCCTATCTACCGTATATTTAGCTTACCGTACCGTACCCTATCTATATTTAGCTTACCGTACCCTATCTATATTTAGCTTTCCGTACCCTATCTATATTTAGCTTACCGTACCCTATCTATATTTAGCTTTCTTTACCCTTTCTAGGCTATTCGTTGACAAAAAATAATTTGCTTTAACGAATCCAGAACTTGTGACACAACCTCTTGTAACTCAGGGTGGGCTGGAACAAACAGGCTTTAAATTTCCACCCCTATAAACTGTTAATTTTGTTCTATGTGTATGAAGGAGACAAAAGGCAAAGCTGCCTGTAACAAGTGTCCCCCAAAGTTGAAAGAGTGAAAGAGAGCCAAATTCAAGGCACGTAAGAGTAAAAATTTCTGGACACACAGAGCTTGAAGCAGCTTAAGTCATAGGACGAGGGAAAGACAGACTGACTCTTACCATTACCGGTAGTTAAAATATAAATGATAAATATATACGGTACACCAGACTAGGCTATATATACTCTCTCCCTGAATCCAGCTTTCCCTCATCCTATGACTTAAATTGCTTCAAACTCCGTGTGTCCAGACATTTTGGCCCTGTCATCCTTTCAACTCTGGAGGAGGCACTCGTCACAGGCTGTTTTGCGTTTCGTCTCCCTCATGGAGAAAAAATGTAAAGACTGCCACCCCCAGAATAAACTAAATTACAGTAATTATTTCCGGTCATAAAGCGGGATAAATGGGCGGGTTATAGATCGAGGTGACGGGCGTGATGATAACGGTGGGCGGAATGACAAGGTTTTAGGTGGTGGGGGTGGTGGGGGGTGGGGGGGTAGTTCATAGCTTTGATTTAGCTTTCATACAGTACGGTACCGGTATAGGCTATCGTAGCAATAGCATTTATCTGATTTCCAAATACCCTTCCTAAACTGTATAGAATCCGTCTAATGATAGCCAGAATAAACTGTCAAAAATGCGTCATGATCCTCAAGGGGTTAAGGGGAGGTATTTAGTTTGTTCCCTAGACCTCCATCAAGCTTA
>CM064525.1:12865612-12906642 GCA_032716605.1 Paralithodes platypus
CAGGCTTGCAATGTAAGAAATGTGACACCTTCATGGCAGGAAAGGTCTTAAAATTGTCAACCTAATGGGGAGAATATCCTAAAATCTCAAAAACTACTAGGGCTTAGTATATATATATATATATATATATATATATATATATATATATATATATATATATATATATATATATATATATATATATCCTGTACTGATGATAGTACAAATTGACTCCCAAAACATGGAATTGGCAATCCTAGTTACGAGGACGCCAAACTTTTCCAGACCGGAATTGCAAAATGTTTGTATATATTTCTAATAACCTGTAACTACCGGTACTCGCTGATGACAATGTACCGGTATTGAAGTCTATAAATACCACAACCCTGGCCTGATCAACGATAGGTTACCGGTACTTTATTTGTATTTGATGTATATTCATTTTATATATATATTTATTTTTATATTATACTGTATACCGGTATTCCTAAACAATTTCGCTATTGTGTATTAACCGGATGCACTCAGTTCTGGTCAGTTGTTCATCAGTTACCAAATATATAGGCAGACAACAAAAACACGTTCACATGTAAATCACATTGAGCCGGAGTGCTTCCATTAGTGAGTTAACATATACCGGTACTATGTATATATATATATATATATATAACTTTTACCCCTTCAACACGATGACCTTTTTTTAATCTTATTCTGACGATTTTCTTTAGCTAATAATATACCTCTAGGACTCAAAGGGGTAAATACGGTCTCAATAAACTCTCTGAATAATATCGGTCCGTCTTAAGGGGAGATATCCACTTGAGGGATGTTTTTCTTGCCTCCTTTCTCCCTCAGCCCCATTGCTTTTCTAATTTTAAGACGTTCGCCCCATTATTTTGACGATTTTAAGAACTTTCGACCCATTTCTGTCAATTTTAAGACCTTTCGTGCCATTTAGGTGTCGATTTTATCCTGGCGAGCGAAAGCAAGCCTGTTATTTAAGAGGAACCGGCCTCCAGCCGGGACATTTTTCTACCGAAAAATGTACAAATTTATCTTGAAAGGGTCACAAGGGGGTGTAATCTTAAGCTTGATGGATATCTAGGGACCAAACTAAAAACCTCCCCTTAAAGTGCATAATTGCCGTCTAACTGTAGCCAGAACATAAGGTAAAAAGGCGTCATCGTGCTGAAGGGGTTAAAATATGCATATAACCTTTAGGGTTGGTATGTGTATGTAATTAGTTATACATTAAAACAATAACTACCGGTACATTAATTATGAATATTAATACAGTCAATGGATATCTAAAGGTAAATGCATTGATCAGTGGCGGAAAACTTAAGGGGAGATGGGCGTATTTATTTGTTCATTTATGTATATTTTTACTACCGGTACCGGTACTCTTTTTAGTTTCCTCCCTAGATCTCCAACAAACTTTAAAAAAAAAAAAAAAAAAAAAAAAAAAAAAAAAAAAAAAAAAAGGATCCCCCTTCAAGATATACAGGTTCGCTATCGCTCGCCAGGAAAAAATCGACACCTAAATGCCACGAAAAGTCTTATATTGACAAAGAAAAGGGGGAAAAGGTCTTAAAATCGCCAAACTAAAGGACCGAACGTCTTAACATTTGAAAACTAAAGGGGCTAAGCATGAGAGAGAAAGGTGTCCAGAAAAACCGACCAATCTCCCCTTAATCAAAATGTATTCACCAAATTACAACGAGTTTTCGGAATGATTGTAAGTGATACGGTAATATAACAGTCTGAGGACATTATGATTAGTAACATAAGATAGGACTTAAGAAGCTATCAAACCTATTGGATTATTAAGCCAGGACACTTAACCCTTTGAAGCTCTGACGCGTTTTAGCAGCTTATTTTGGCTATCATTAGACGGTTTTATGCAGCTTAGGAAGGATCTGTGGGTATTAAAAGCGTAAAGGCTATCTCAATCAACCCCCTGACTTCCATATACCCTTCCTAATCTGCATAAAAACGTCTAATTTTAGCCAGAAAACAAAAAAAATAATGCGTTTTGGAGCTTGAAAGGGTTAACTTCAAGAATAACGTCAGGACTGGAGCCCCTTTTCGAGAACTCCAGTCCCTTGACATTATGGCAAAGTTTCAACTAGGTACCGGTATTCATAATGTACCGGTATATACGGTACCGGTATTCATAATGTACCGGTATATACGGTACCGGTATTCATAATGTACCGGTATATACGGTACCGGTATTCATAATGTACCGGTATATACGGTACCGGTATTCATGATGTACCGGTATATACGGTACCGGTATTCATAATGTACCGGTATATACGGTACCGGTATTCATAATGTACGAGATGTTATGTTTTTGTGTATTATTTACCGGTACCTGATAATGTGCATTTCCCTGGTTCATTGAATCAGCTCAAAGGTTCAAAATGTATCAGAATTTGTGAATGAGACTGTGCAATCGGCGAGTAGCAGCGACACTTCCACCCCGATAACGTGACTGCATCTTTAATTAGGCCCACGGCGGCTAATTGAGAAATGAGATACCGGTACGCATCACATAAATATTGGGTCCGGTGTCAAATTCCAATTATACATGTATAACAATTCTTCGTCAGAATCGCGGTAAGGTACATTTTGGTTCCAATAGAGCTACATTACATTTGATTAATATAATGTATTACCGGTAGGTCAATTTAGCCACGGTACTCAAACCACCGATATGTAGGATTTCCCTTCTCCTTAATATAATATAATTATTAATATAATATGTTTGATTTGATTGGATCCCTAATAAATTTCCTTAAGTATTGAATAGACTAATGAGGATAGCCTAATGAGGATAGCCTAATGAGGACTGCTTGCAATTGCCTCAGGTGTCAACAATTAACGTACCGGTACCGTACCCCTTTGATTGTAACCAAACCCAGTTATCAATATCAATGCTATTGTCTCTGTATATTCAGCTGACGGTAAATTGTCATGCTTTGTTAGGATTATTCAGTCATTGTGAATATTGTTTAGGTAAATATGTTGTTACATATGAAACTTGGTACCGGTACCGGTTGGGAATATGAACATGATTAGATTAATATCCAGTATTCGAGAATGGATAATAAGTCGTAGGCGTGTGGATAAACCTTTAACCGTCCTGGTGGTGTAATGGTTAGAGAGTTTACAAATCTGGGTGTGATAAACCAGGTTCGAATACCGGTGGATCACATAGGCCTATATGCTTTCATTAATTTCATTGGAGGTGTTTGGTGTTGTGGTGAAATTAATAAAATATAGAATATATATGATGCACAGGCATAACAGTTTCATATGTACCGGTACCCACTAACATATTTACTCACTAAGTATTGAAAAATCAGTTCCTAAGGGATTGAATACCCCGTCAACTTGGGGGTGGGGGGTGGGGGGGGGGGGGGAGAATAAAATAAAACCAACTATAATGCTTTTGCTTGTCTTATAGCTTCCTCCAAACAACTTTACTGATTTCGGTAAAACAGTTACATTGAAAATTACCCTTTGATATGTGGAGATAAGGTTCTAAGTAAACGTAATAAAGATCGTCTGTTATTAAATATGAATAAAATGTCGTCCGATTGAAGGAGTAAACCAACATACATTTTCGCCAAGTAAATTCAAATGAAGCACGCCCTTCCCCTTCATTAAATGAATTAATATAAATTATGCCCCCCTCCCCCCCCCCCCCGCCAACACACACACACACACACACATACACACACACACACACACACACACGGACCCAACCCCTAGTGTTTGCATGATAATACATTTGCACTCGCCTCTCCAGATTATTTTGCGAGAGAGAGAGAGAGAAGGGGCGAGGGGGGGAGAGAGAGAGAGATTTACTAACCTTTATCTACCAATTCAGTGTGGATATAAGCAAACAATTATACATTTCGATACAATAAGAGAGAGAGAGAGAGAGAGAGAGAGAGAGAGAGAGAGAGAGAGAGAGAGAGAGAGAGAGAGAGAGAGAGAGAGAGAGAGAGAGAGAAGCGGTCGACACAATTCGCAGATTAACACCGCATTTTTCCTCGTCTCACCAGCTTACACCGGAGATTTCTGCCAGTTGAGAATAGCAGGGCTTTTTTGGCAGGCTTTTCCTTTTCGGTATTTTGATGCTTGTTGTTATTTTTGTTATTTCTAGGCTTCTCCTTTTTTTTTTGTTTTTTTTTTTTATGCATCCTTTTGTTATTTTTGTTTATGTTTTCCTTTTGTTATTTTTATTATTTGTATTCTTCTCAATTGTCATATTTTGTTCGTCATTTTCAGTCTTCTTTTTCTTGTGTTTGTGATTTTGTTGTATAGGCTTCTCATATTTGTTAGTTTTGTTATTTTCAGGCTTCTGCTTTTGTTATTAACTTATTCGTATGCTTCTTTTATATATTTGTTATAATAGTTGTTATTTTCAGGCTTTTTATTTGTTAGTTTTGGTATATTCAGGCTGTGTGTGTGTGTGTGTGTGTGTGTGTGTGTGTGTGTGTGTGTGTGTGTGTGTGTTTTTTTTTTTTTTTTTTTTTTTTTTTTTTTTTTTGCGGGGCTCAACAGTTTAGCATTATGATACGGTTTTCCCAAAGGTTGCAAACTAACGAAATAGTGGGATGAAAAATTAACAGTGCTGAATGGAGACAGTACACCCTGTTATGGTAAAGACACGACCGTTTCGACTCTCTCCGGTGTCCTCTTCAGGTGTAAAGGAATAATATTGAAGTTTTGTGGAGTGTAGAGTTTAGAAGGAAAAAAATAAAAAATCATTGGGCAATCAAGATATTTTGTACCATTTGGAGATAGTTAACCCCTTCTGTGCCGGCGTTGCCCTTTTAACTTTATTCTGTCTACTATTAGACGATTTTACTCAGTTAAAAACGGCCTCCAACAATTAACAGGCTTCGAACCATCTCACTTAACCCTTTTTACTACCACAGATCCTTCTCAAACTGCACACCATCGCCATAATATAACTAAAATACAGAAGGGGTAAACCTTATTCACACCTTTCAATTCTTATCGTGGAGAGTTTTACAAAATGTTGCAACACAAGGAAATTCATGAAAGTGTTCTTTAGGGCATATGAATTAATATTGTTGTGTCATTGGTATGTAAATTTGCGAGTTCAGCATTATAATGGGGTTTGCAGAATGTTGCAATCCAAGGAAATTCATTAGAACAATGTGTTGGAGAAAATGGAATGTTTTTCTCGGTGCATATTTTGCCAAGTCTTACTCAAAATAATTACATCCATAATATTGCAATCTAAGGAGTTTCAATATATATATACTGGTATAATATTGTGTTGTATATTTCTTTTAGGCTATTTACTTGTTAACCCTTTCTGTACCGGCGACGTCTTTGCCATTTTATTCTAGCTATATTTAGACAATTGTATGCAGCTTAAGGGGAGATTTCCATTTGAGGGATTTTTTCTTGACTCTTTTCTCCCTCATGTTTAGCCCCATTGCTTTTGAGATTTTAAGACGTTCGCCCCATTATTTTGACGATTTTTAGAACTTTCGACCCATTTCTGTCAATTTTAAGACCTTTCGTGCCATTTAGGTGTCGATTTTATACTGGCGAGCGATAGCGAGCCTGTAATTTAAGAGAAACCGGCTTTCAGCCGGGACAATTTTTCTACCGAAAATGTACAAATTTATCTTGAAAGGAGCTCAAGTGGGTGCAATCTTAAGCTTGATGGATATCTAGAGACCAAACTAAATACCTCCCCTTAAGAAGGATCTGTGGTACCGGTAATACAAACCAAAGAAAAGTGCCTAATGGTAACCAGACTAGGATCAACATTACGTCATGGTGGTGAAGAGGTGGTTAAATTAATTGCCTTCCAAATTTGTGTTATCATAAGTTAATTAATTAATGTTGGTTTTGCAAAAACAAATTGTAATTGGGGCCTCCAGCAGTAAACAAGCTTCGAACTACCGTACTTAACCATATTTATCACCACAGCTCCTTCTTAAACTGCACAAAATCCTCTAAATATAGCTAGAATAATATTAAAAAGACGTCGTTGGTACAGAAGGGGTTAATATGCCAAGTTGTGACCTTTCGCGTTCCGAATTATAATCCTTAAATGCTTTCTACAATTTTACAGACCAAGGAAATGAGTTCATTAACCCTTTCACGTTTTTATGACGCTGAGGTTGCCAGATTAGCAATAATAAATAGAGTTCTCTCACTCTTATAATTACCTCTCCAAAATTAGTTTTCTGTCCACAGCTAACTCAAAGACAACTGCAGAGGTTGAAGTAACTAAACTAAGGGTTTCTAAATACCCCTGATGGTAACAAAGGCTTTAAAGTATCCCTAATAGGCTCAAAATCGCGTCATATGTCGGAGAGGGTTAAAGGGAGGTTTTTAGTTTGGTCTCTAGATATCCATCAAGCTTTAGATTACACCCCCTTGAGCCCCTTTCAATATAAATATGTACATTTTTCGGTAGAAAAATGTCCCGGCTGAAAGCCGGTTCCTCTTAAATAAAAGGCTCGCTATCGCTCGCCAGGATAAAATCGACACCTAAATGGCACGAAAGGTCTTAAAATTGACAGAAATGGGTCGAAAGTTCTTAAAATCGTCAAAATAATGGGGCGAACGTCTTAAAATTATAAAAGCAGTGGGGCTAAACATGAGGGAGAAAGGAGTCAAGAAAAAAATCCCTCAAGTGGATATCTCCCCTTAAGGGGGTCACCGGCTTTTTTTTAATCTTTCTCTCCTTTTCTCTCTTTCCCTGGCTTGTATCCATTCGGCCCCATCCAGCCAACTGTTTTAAGACGGTTATCCCCATCCAGGTGTTGAAAAAAAAGCGAGGTGGGGTTCATTAGAGTTTTGTGGAGGGGGACAGTTATTTTCCAAGCATATCAGATTGCAACAACAGACGCCTTCCGAAATGTTGCAATTCTAGTCTGGAAAGCCACATTTAAGGGGAGATGGGTCGTTTTTGTGCCCCCCCCCCCCCTTCTTCCTCATATTTAGCCCCATTAGTTATCAGAATTTATGACGTTCGTTCCATTAGTTTGGCGATTTTAAGACCTTTTGTGCTATTTCATCCGGGCGAGCGATAGGGAGTTTATACCATTTTAGGAAGCATCTGTGGGAGTTTAAAGGGTAAAGACTATCTGAATTACCCCTCCGACTTCCATATACCCTTCCTAAGCTGCATATAATCGTCTAATAATAGCCAGAAAACAGAAACATTATGCGCATCGGATCTTCTTAGGGTTAAGGGGAGGTTTTTAGTTGGTTCCCTAGACCTCCATCAAGCTTAAAATTACACCCCCTTGAGTCCCTTTCAAGATAAATTTGTAAATTTTTCGGTAGAAAAAGGCCCCGGCCGAAGGCCGGTTCCTTTTAAATTACAGGCTCGCTATCGCTCGCCAGGATAATATCGACACCTGAATTGCACGAAAGGTCTTAATATGGGGTGAAAGTTCTTAAAATCGCTAAACTAATGAGGCAAACGTTTTATAATATAACAAACAATGGGGCATGAGGGAGAAAGGGGTCAAGAAAAAAATCCCTCGAGTGGAGATCTCCCCTTAAGTCTGGCAGGAGACAATTATGTGTTCTATTTTGTTATTTCATATTCCAAGCTTAGCATAGTGTAATTAACGCTAAATGTTTGCTCACCTCAGACTTAAGACATAAATAATTGTTGTGGAAGGAATTATTATTATTATTATTATTATTATTACCTTTCGTCCCATTTCGTTGTCAATTTTAAGACCTTTCGTGCCACTTAGGTGTTGATTTTTTTTTCCTGGCGAGCGATAGCGAGCCTGTAATTTTAAGAGGAACCAACATTTTTAAATGTACAAGTTTATCTTGCAGGAGGGTCTAGGCGGTGTTTGTCTAAGTTTGATGGAGGTCTAGCGAGGAAATTAAAAGAATACCGGTACCGGTATATGAATAAATGAATTAATAGACTAAACAAAAAAGAAAAAAAAATGCCACTAGCCCCTTAAGCCGGTATCACACTAGCGCCTTTTCCCTCAACATTTATCCGTCATGGTAGTTACAGATAATATTCATTAGCTAAGTGAAGAGTTCATTGTTTTCAGTAATATTTTGGGTTCTGTCATTAAGAGGAGGTTTTTAGTTCGTTCCCTAGAATTCCATCAAACTTAAAATTACACCCCCTAAACCCCCTTTCAAGATAAATTTGTACATTTTTCGGTAGAAAAATGTCCCGGCCAAAGGCCGGTTCCTCTTAATTTACAGGCTCGCTATCGCTCGCCAGGATAAAATCGACACCTAAATGGCACGAAAGGTCTTAAAATTGACAGAAATGGGGTAACAGTTCTTAAAATCACCAAACTAATGGGGCGAACGTCTTAGAATATCAAAAGCAATGGGACTAAACATGAGATAGAAAGGGATCCAGAAAAAAATCCCTCAAGTGGAAATCTCCCCTTAATGCACCGGTACTGTACCGTATCATATTATAGACTTCTACCAAACCTATTTAACTCAGAAATGTTCCTATTATTGGTCAATATTCAATTCTACGTAGGCCTAGGTTAAAGGTTCCATTAGCCTATAAGCAAGATAGCTACGTGCAGCTAATTTAACTTCTTTAGCCTATATAGTTCAAATACAAACAAGACACCATAACTTCATGAAAGGTACGGTACTGTAAAGGTCCAACATACGATACCGTACCGTAAGCTAAATACCGGTACAGTACCGTACAGATGTGTCTAACATACGATACCGTACTGTAAGCTAAATACCGGTACAGTACCGTACAAATGTGTCTAACATACGATACCGTACCGTAAGCTAAACACCGGTACAGTACCGTACAAATGTGTCTAACATACGATACCGTACTGTAAGCTAAATACCGGTACAGTACCGTACAAATGTGTCTAACATACGATACCATACTGTAAGCTAAATACCGGTACAGTACCGTACAAATGTGTCTAACATACGATACCGTACTGTAAGCTAAATACCGGTACAGTACCGTACAAATGTGTCTACATAATTAACTACCGGTACCGGTATTACACCATTACTAAAGCAGAAAAGGAACCCACTATACTCTGTTTTTTTACAGCTGATCGTAAATTGCTATCTCTCCATCCTGATTAATCGGCTATTACCATGATTTTGTAGCGAAATAGGTTGCTAATTATGAATACTTGGCAATAATATGACGCACAGACATAGCACTATCATATTTTTCCAGTAAGAAAAGACATCAGGTGCTTAAGGGACTCAAGTTACCATCAGCTGGGAAAAAATAGACTACCGGTATACTTCTTATCCTATATAGGCGAAATAGACTATACCCGGTACTTCATATAAAGGCTAAATATACTCCACAATTCTACAAGTACCGGTACCGGCATTACAATCCAAGTTCAGATAACCTATAAAGATGATATTACACTACAGCTCCCCCCCCACCCAAAAAAATCCAAACACAAGCATAGGCCTAATCGAAAACTAGACATTCTCAACTAGTACCGGTACAGGTATAGGCCTAGTCAACATGGATATGCAGCATTGTGTAGAGGTTGGAAGACATTGAAAACACAGAACATTTATATAGGCCTATAATAAGCCCTATATGAACGTTCACATCATTATATTGCAGAGCTGAAAATCTACCGTACCGGTACTCCGCCTCGAGTTCAATCACAATATTAACACTGAAACGAAAGCCAAGACAGTAACAGCTGCCAAGTCCATGCTATATAGTCACTATTATTGTAAGCTATAGGCTACATGCAAAGATGAATGCTAGACATGTAACCATTAGGCTAATGGAGGCACGAGGAAATACACGAAGCCATTCTCTTAGATATACCTATCTATCTATCTATATGCTCAGGCCCAATCCCCACTTTTCCTATTTTGTTATTTTCATTTGCCTCTATTTTATTATTATTATTTATTTATTTTTTGTATTTTCTTGGGGGTGGCCGACTCAAGACAGAGCAAGAACAGGAAAACACAAGACAAAACAGCGAACAAACACAGACAAAACACAAAATACACACACATCTAGGTCACCCAGGAGAATACCCAGAGACCAGGGTCACCAAGGTCGTTCCAGCACTCCCCCGGCCCCCGACCACCCGGAGAGGCTCCGATCTCGGCAGGCAGACATGCAGCGGAGCCAAAGCCACAAGCCCGCCCACCACACTTCCAGATATGATGTGAAATATTTATGTTTCTCTTGTAGGCCTAGCCTACAGAGTGTTTCCAAGGTTATGTGGGTCATGAAGTACCGGTAGGCTACAGTTCATTTTGAATTTCCATTCATGTCTATGTCACTAAACTTTAAAACAAAAACTAGATACGGTACTTTATTGTTCAAATTACCGTATGTCTTTGGAGGTGATGACATGGCCCAAACAAAGTTATTTCATGTTAATTTTCTTGTATTTCATCTCATAATCAATCAAGTTTTCAAACAAAATTACTCCAGTTTGACACTGATTTAATTTCCGAAAAGGGTTCAATTATTAACATGAAACTACAGCAACCTATTGACGTTCAAACACACACAAGAAACTACAGCTCCCCAAAGGAGTTCAATTGAAATAAGATGGTACAATTCATCATAATTACAGGTACGGTATATTCAGGTATTACAGGTATTCAAACATTGGATACGGTACCGGTACGCGATAATCTATATATGTTACAACAATCTAAGCACTTGGACCATACCGGTAATATAGAGACTACAATGCCCTCTACAGAGTAAACCATGTAGGCCTATGTACCTTTGCCCACATATGTTCTCTTCCTCGTTATATATATATATATATATATATATATATATATATATATATATATATATATATATATATATACCGGTATATATATATATTATATATATATATATATATATATATATATATATATATATATATATATATATATATATATATATATATATATATACGGTACATACTGTATATAACGGTATGCTATAATTGCACGACCAGCAACCAGCACAGACAAAAAAAATCCTCTGCGTTATTATGGCCGACACAAGCCTTGTTCCTTTTATTGCATTTGTATTGGATATTTATGATAGCCAGACGGAGTTTATGGGGTAATAATAATGGAAGAAGAGAAGATGAAAGCCACCATCTTGGATATGTACAGCTATTGACAAATGTTCGTGAGGTCCTGTGGTTTTATTTATACATCCATTTAGATTGATGTTCAAATCAAATCAGCTAAATGTTAATAAGAACATAGGAAATGGGAGTCTGTAGAAAGCCGATTGGCCTACACGAGGCAGATCCCTGTCACACCCAACCCTAATTATAAGCCCAGCTTACTAACACCATTATGACTGACCTCACCGAAACGGTCAGAGGTCAGAAAAACAGGGGGCTGTAGAGCGCCGATTGGCCGGTAGGCTACCGGTATATAATTTGTATTTATAATTACCGGTATATAGCCGATCTGATCTGAACATCTATCTAAATGGATATATTTGCATATAGAAACTAGAAAGAGTTCACGAACATTTGTCAGTAGCTGTACTTAAGGGGAGATATCCACTTGAGGGACCTTTTTCTTGACTCCTTTCTCCCTCATGTTTAGCCCCATTGTTTTTCTAATTTTAAGACGTTTGCCCCATTATTTTGACTATTTTAAGAACTTTCAACCCATTTCTGTCAATTTTAAAACCTTTCGTGCCATTTAAGTGTCGATTTTATCCTGGCGAGCGATAGCGAGCCTGTAATTTAAGAGGAACCGGCTTTCAGCCGGGACATTTTTCTGCCGAAAAATGTACAAATTTATCTTGAAAGGGGCTCAAGGGGGTGTAATCTTAAGCTTGAAGGATAGCTAGGGACCAAACTAAAAACCTCCCCTTAAACATTTGAATAGGCCTAAATATTTAGCTGTATTTGTGTTATCCCCTTACCGTTGTTAGAATGCATTAAATCAAATTAGGCCTAACTTAGGATATTAAATTTAGGTTTTGTTATGTTAGGAAATATACCGGTAAGGTACCGGTAAGTTAGTTAACGATTGATTTCCGGAAGAAAAGGATAGCAGAATCGACCAATCACACTAAACATATATAAAATATATATATACAGTATACCGGTATACTGTATATACTGTACAGTATATACAGCCTATAGCCTATACTGTATATATATATAAATATACCGGTATATATATATATATATATATACCGATATATACCGTATATATATATAATATATATACCGGTATACTGTATATACTGTATATATAAGTAAATAAAATACTAATAATAATAATGATAATAGTAATATATATACTCTATAACCATGCTCTCCTTCTGCCTCATTTTATTTTACTTCACTATCCTCTTTCAATTTTCTTTTATGATTGGAATGAACACGAAAAAGCAAATAGGAAAATGTAAACGAGGTTGCAGTGTGCTGGCCGTTTTAGCACTTCAAAGCTTAGAACTGTGCAACATTAGGCAATATCTGCTGCTAATACTCTCCATGTTTAGTACGGTAATGAAGACTAAAACGAAAACATATGTCTCTGGTTTGACGCCCTGGCATTTCAAGGTGGTTACGATAAATTAGGTTGGGTTAAATAGGTTACGGTACGTTAAAAGTTAAATAGCGAGTTATTTCAGAATGAGATTATGTCAGAATCAAAGAAAACACACTAACATCCATAATATAAACGCGTGTAATTTCGGTGTGAGTAGGCTATATCCTAGGTTCGAATCCTTGTAGACTATTCATTAGTTTCATTGATTTCATGAATTAGGTTTATTTGTAAGTTAATTGGTGGGTTGGTGATAATAAATAACACCCCGTTCTTAACATTAATCATCAATTACAAACCCCAATGTACTTGAATAAACTAATGAAAACATAGGTACTCCCGGGATTCGAACTCGGGACACCACACCCAGATATATGAATTTATAGCAAGTGGTCCTGTTCTTCTATAAATATAATCCTACTTTTGTTTCCATTACGCGTCTACATCTCCTTCCTTTATTCTTTTTCTTCCCATACACTCCTTTCGTCTCTTTCCATTTTACATCCCTTCCCTCTTTATCGAGCTATATCCATCCTCCCCTGTCTTCTCCTCAATCTTCTTCCAATATTGTGCCTTCCTTTCCTTTATCCCCTTCTTCCTTCCTGTATTCTCCTTCATAGCCTACTTCTCCAATATTGCATCTTCCCTTCTTTCGTATCACTCGTCCTTCCTTCCTATGTGTTGTCATACTTCCTCCATTACTGTTTTCTTTTCCTTCCCTCCCTGTGTTCCCTTCTCCTTCCTTCCTTTTTTCCTTCGTTCCATTTTTCTTAGCTATACGGTACTTCTGCCAATATTGCATCTTCCCTTGCTTTATACCCGTTCCTTCCTTTCTTCTCCTTAATCTTCATCCAATAATGTATCATCCCTTCCTTCCTTCCTTCCTGTTTGTTCCTTCATACTTCCTCCAATATTGTATCTTTCTATCTTCTTCTCTTCAATCTTCATCCAATAATATCTCTTCCCTTCCTTCGTCTCCCTCTTCCTTCCTTTCATCTCTTCCTCAATCTTCATCCACTATTATATATTTTCTTCCTTCGCAACTCACTCCTTCCTTCCTTCCTTCTTGTTTTCTTCTCTCAATCTTCATCCAATATTATATCTTTCCTTCCTTCGTCTCCTCTTCCTTCCTTCCTTCCTTCCTGCCTTCTCCTTCATTTTTCCTCCAATATTGTATCCTTCTTCCTGCCTTCTTCTCCTCAATCTTCATCCAATATTATATCTTCCCTTCCTTCGACTCCCTCTCCCTTCCTTCCTTTCTGTTTGCTCCTTCATACTTTCAGCTCAATATCGTATCTTCCTTCGCAACTCACTCCTTCCTTCCTTACTTCCATTTTTCTCCTCTTCAATCTTCATCCAATAATGTATCATCCCTTCCTTCCTTCCTTCTCCTTCCTTCCTTCTTGTTTTCTTCTCCTCAATCTTATTCCAATATTATATCTACCGGTACCTTTCCTTCGCAACTCACTCATTCCTTCCTTTCTTCTCCTCAATCATCATCCAACAGTATACCTTCCCTCTCCCTCCCTTCCTTCCTTCCTTCCTTCCTTTCTGTTTGCTCCTTCATACTTCCAGCTCAACATCCCTCGGCCTTCCCTCCGATCTTATAAACCCAGGCTTTTCAATCAGAGCCAGACTTTCGTATTACATTTTAGATACCGAACCTTAAGGGAGCCCACCTCGCTTTTGTTTTTGTCTCTGTATCTCCCTCTCTCTTTGGCTTGTATCCATTCGGCCCCATTCAGCCTACTGTTTTAAGACGTTTACCCCCATCCAGGTGTCAATATTGTCCTGGTGAGCGGTAGCGAGCCAGCATATACTGTATATACCGGTATTTTTGTTTTGAGAGCAAGCTAAATTTGTACAGTTTTCGATAGAAAAATGTCTCCGGCGAAGCCGGATTTCTCCATACAATGCTGGCTCGCTATCGCTCGCCAGGAAGATATCGACACCTGGATGGAGATAAACGTCTTAAAACAGTTGGCTGAATGGATACAAGCCAGAGAAAAGGAGAGAAAAAAGCAGGTGACCCCCCTTAAGAAGAAGATCCCAATCAATTTATGGCAGATCTCGCCAAATCAGAGTATTCACTGGGCCTGAGTTTTTAATCATTTGGTTCTTAAGGGGGGAAGTGGAGGTAGTCGCTTTTTCTGGACCCCTTTCTCCTTCATGTCTAGTAGGCTATATTAGTTATGAGATTTTAAGACGTTCCTTCCATTAGTTTGGCGATATTTTTGTCAATAATAAGACCTTTCGTGCCATTTAGGTGTCGATTTTTTCCTGGCGAGCAATAGCGAGCCTGTAATTGAGGAAAATATATAATATAATAATAAGGTACCCGGTACGGTAACTAAATACGTAGACCAAAAAACAAACACTACACCCTTAACCCTTTCACGCACATATGACGCACAGGTTGCCAGATTAGCAATGAGAAATAGAGTTCTCTCACTCTTATAATTACCGGTACCTCTCCAAAATTAGTTTTCTGCCCACAGGTAACTCTAAGACAACTGCAGAGGTTGAAGTACGGTAACTAAACTAAAGGTTTCTAAATACCCCTGATGGTAACAAAGGCTTTAAAGTATCCCCAATAGGCTCAAAATCGCGTCATATGTCGGAGAGGGTTAAAAATCACGCCTAACTGAGATTATGTGTTTAATCATTTGGTGCGTGTCATTCCTAAACTGGAACTAATATTCTAGAAGAAGAAACTAGACATCTACCATTTGATTGACTAAAGTTTCCTCTATTAATTAACAGGTAAACAGCAATAATACACACGAATCTCAATAACCCAAGAGTAATATCATACCGGTTATCCACAAAACTATAATTTGATTGAATAAAATGTCTACCTTTAATTAACAGGTAAAACACAATAATAAACACGAATCTCAAATAATCTCAATAACCCAAGCGTAATATCCTATCTCTGACCGATCGCTGTAATTAATACAAGTACCGGTATTCCAGTAATAACAATAGTACGGTAGTGGTAGTAGTAGTAGTAGTAGTAGTAGTAGTAGTAGTAGTAGTAGTAGTAGTACCGGAAATATGTCGCATGAATGACAAAGTATACGCTCTCTGAAACTCGATTATAACGAATGACGTGTTTCCTTTTATTACTTTATCATTTATTTTATTATTTTATTTTATTTGTTCTCATGCCAACTATTCATTCCTTTTCTTTTCCTGACTTTAGTTTACCTCCCTACTTGATTGGCCTTTTAGTGTTTTTCTTCTGGTCATAATGTCTCCTTCCCTTCTAGTACCGGTACTGGTATCCCTTACTCTTTATTCATCTGTCCATATGTGGTACCGGTACCGGTATATAGTTTCCATTATTATATCTTGTCCTCAGACTTCAACCCAATCCTTCCTCCCCTCCAAATATTAATAGTAATAATTATAAAAATACTAATCTATCTACGGTATCTATCTATCTATTTATTGCCGGACGCCTTACTCCCCTTACGAGGGTGGCCATACACAGAATGCCCCCAAGCGGACCTATTCCCTGTGAGAGGGACAACCCGAGCCAGTTTAGTGAAGGGCTTACAGGATTGACCACTCAATTTAGGATCCGTCCGACTCCGAGGCCCTCTGTGTATCTGTACTAATACTAATAATAATTATAATAATAATACATTAATAATACATTAATAAGTACCGGTACCGGTACCGTAGATAAAATAAATACATATAGGCCTAAATAAATAAATAATAAATAAATACAATAAATAAAAACTCCCACTATTTTCTCTGTCAAATATCCCCTCCCTCCTTCCTTATATTAGGCATAACCGATATCTCTTCGGAATGGTACCATACGGTATGTGACTAGTTTTGCAGCCTATTTTTACAGTTTGTATTTGGTTTCGAACCTTAAAGTATACGGTACCGGTATCCAAAACAATACCAAACCTTTTCTAAAAATTCTCCTACTCTCCCAGAATATTAAGGATAGTTTTTGGAGTTATTATCCTAAAGCTCGCCAATAATAAACTAAAAACTAAAATTAGACTGGCAATAAATTATAATCTTGGATGGTACCGTAAGCCTACAATATGTTCTTCTGTTTGAGTTTTAATCATTTGGTTCTTAAGCCCTTCAGCACGATAACGTAATGTTCATCGTATTCTGGTTACCATTAGACGATTTGTCTTAGCTTATAATCTGTCTCGAGGACTCAAAGGGGTATACTGTAGGCTATATGATCTCAAAATACCTTCCGAATAACATAAACCCTTCTGAAGCTGCATACCATCGTCTAACTTCAGGCACTGGCATCAAGGTTAAAGAGACGTTATCTTGCTTAAGAGGTGAAACATAATTCCTAGCTGAGATTAACCCCTTCAGCACGATATCGCCTTTTTAACCCTCTCCGACATATGACGCGATTTTGAGCCGATTGGGGATACTTTAAAGCCTTTGTTACCATCAGGGGTATTTAGAAACCTTTAGTATAGTTACGGTACTTCAACCTCTGCAGTTGTCTGTGAGTTAGCTGTGGGCAGAAAACTAATTTTGGAGAGGTAATTATAAGAGTGAGAGAACTATTTCTTATTGCTAATCTGGCAACCTCTGCGTCATATTTGCATGAAAGGGTTAACTTTTCTTCTGGCTAAAATTAGACGATGTTATGGAGTTTAAGAAGGACCTATGTTATTCAGAGGGTTTATTGAGATCATATTTACCCCTTGGAGTCCTAGGGGTAGATTCCAAGGTTAAGAAAATCGTCTAATGGTAACCAGAAAAAGCTTATATTTACGTCATCATGCTGAAGGGGTTAATTAAATGTTGAATATGGTTCCTAAATGTTATTCCTAAACTGAACACAATATCCTAGCCAAAGAATCTATAAAACACAAAAACTACCCTCTCTTTTGCCTAACTCAATGTTCTCTCCCTTTCTAAACTTTCCCTTCTCTCCTTTCCGCCAAGTACCGGTAGTCCATTCCTTATAAACAGCATTTTCCTCCCTCCCTATTTCTATTTTCCCCTTTATTTCTACTCTCTCTCTCTCCCTTTGCTTATAGTTACTTTAAACCCTTGGCAAATTATGACGCATTTTGACAGTTTATTCTGGCTACCAATAGACGGTTTTATACTTCCCTCCCTCCGTTTCCCTTTCTTCTGTCTTCCACATAATTTGTACTGCATTGTCCACCTTCCCTATTGCTACTTTTCCTCCTGTCTCCTATTATCCCTTTCCCTCTATATACTTTAACCTTTGTAAGATTATGATGCATCTAGACAGTCTATTCTGGTTATCACTAGACGATGTGGGAATTATAACGGTAGAGGCTATCTCAATGAACCCTCGGACTTCCACAGGCCCTTCCTAATGTGAACAAAATCGTCTAATAATAGCCATTAGCCAGAAATTAAAAATTGACGTAAGTCAACGAATCTTCTAAGCCGATAACTTCCCTGCCTCCATTTTGTTTTCCTCCACATTTTCCCCTTCCTCTACATCTCCCCTTTCAAATACGTACCCTCAAGGTGTCAAACAATTATGTTTAGCCTCTATTATTGTATATGTAAACAAATAATAATGGTTTATAGTTCACATTATGTCTTTTGAAGTGCTAAAATGGACAAAAAACAATGCTTTTAAGTGATAATTATCTTTTAATCTTTTTCATTAACATTCAAGTCTTCAAACACAATTGTACAGTCCTCTCTCTCTCTCTCTCTAAGACGTATATTATATTTTCTTCTGTTTGTCCAATGTTCGTCCCCTCCCCGTAATTTGCCTAACTGAATGTGTTCCCCCTTAATATGCTTTCCTTTTATCCTGTTTTCTGTTCAATTTATCTTCTGTTATCTTGTTCATTCCCTTCTTTTCTCTTCTACTTCCCCTTTATTCTTTCCTATTTTCCCTTCTCTCCTCTCTTATGCTTCCCTTTCTCTTCTTCTCTCTTGTATTTCCCTGTTTCTCTTTTCTCTTGCACCTTCCTTTCTATCTTCTACTGTCTTCCTCTCTTCTACTTCCCATCTTCTCTTCTCTACTCTACCTCCCTCCTTTCTTCTACGTTCCCTTATTCCGTTCTCCTCTACACCTTCCCTTATTATACATCTGTCAGAGCAGCCAGCTCCTCCCTCCCTCCCTGAATTAACCCTTTCAGTACCGTTGACATCCTCTTCATTATATCCTGGCAAATGTTGAGCTCCGGAAGGACGTCTACCAATTAAAAGCCTACATACTATCTCGATTAATTAAAAGCCTACATACTATCTCGATTAATTCTTTTAGCTACCATATATCCTTCCTAAGCTACACAAAATCGTCTACTGATAGTTAGTACAAAATTAAAAATACGTCGCCGGTAAAGAAAGAATTAACCTCCCATCGCTGCTCCTGATTTCCCTTCTTTCCGCCTGTCTGCACACCCATCCTCCCCCTTATTCTCTCCTATTTGCCGCATCATCACCTCCCTCTCTCTCTGTAATACCCTGACTATCCTTCTCTTCCTCTTTTTCTCCTACTTGATCTTGCTTATTTTCTCCTATTAGCCGCATCATCGCCTCCCTATCTCTTAAATCCCCTGACTACCCTTCTCTTCCTCTTTTTCTCCTACTTGATCTTGCTTATTTTCTCCTATTAGCCGCATCATCGCCTCCCTATCTCTTAAATCCCCTGACTATCCTTCTCTTCCTCTTTCTCTCTCCTACTGTTCCTACCTATTCTTGCTTCTACCGTCCCTTATTTTCTCTTGTTTACCGCATCATCACCCCTCCTCTCTTTAATTCCCTAACTATCATTCTCTTCCTCTTTCTCTCTCCCACTTTTCCTTACTCCTATGCTCCTCACTCCACTCGTTTTCTCCTATTTACCGCATCATCACCTCCATCTCTCTTTAATTCCCTGACTATCCTACTCTTCCTCTTTTCTCCAATTTACCGCATCATCACCTCCCTCTCTCTTGATTTCCCTGACTATCCTTCTCTTCCTCTTTCACTCTCCTACTTTTCCTGCCTCCTTGCTTGTACTCTCATTTTTGTCTCCCATCTACCATTCTCTCTCTCTCAGGTTTCACTATATTATCCTTCCTTCTCTCTTACTGCTCGTGCGATTATTTGTTGTTTACCTTTCTTTCCTTGTTTCAACCTTTCCTCCATATTTATACTTTCCCCATTGTTTTCCTTTGCTGAGCTCTCTTAAATACCGGTACTCTCTTTTGTTGTCACATTTCAACAATGTTCCCTTTCTTTCCTTTCTAATTTTCTGTCGTCAATCCAACTATTGTTTTTTTTTTCTGATTAATCAATAACAATCTACTTTCCCTTGGTTTTCACAATTTTCCCTCCCTATACATTCCTTTCTCATGTTATACATAGCCAGTCTCCATATACAGTACTTTATAAAAACATGTATCGATGGTGCAATGGTTAGAGCGTGTAAGTTCTGTATGAAATATCCTAGGTTCGAATCCTGGGAGAATCACATGTTTTCATTAATTCGTGTTAAGAACGATGTTAAAAATTAAATATAATTAATCAGAATCGAAAGTTTACTTATTTTCGGTGGACTACGCAATCTCCACTACCGGTACATTATCTTTCCTTTAACAATCTCCACTACCGGTACTTTATCTTTCCTTTAACAATCTCCACTACCGGTACTTTATCTTTCCTTTAACAATCTCCACTACCGGTACTTTATCTTTCCTTTAACAATCTCCACTACCGGTACTTTATCTTTCCTTTAACAATCTCCACTACCGGTACTTTATCTTTCCTTTAACAATCTCCACTACCGGTACTTTATCTTTCCTTTAACAATCTCCACTACCGGTACTTTATCTTTCCTTTAACAATCTCCACTACCGGTACTTTATCTTTCCTTTAACAATCTCCCCAACTTTATCGTTCCTTTAACAATCTCCACTACGGTATTTTATCTTTCCTTTAGTAGCTATATCCATTACTTTATCTTTCCTTTCGCGATCTCCACTACTTTATATTTCTTTTCGCAATCTCCACTATCCCACTATATAGGCCTATTTTCTTTAGCAATCTCCACACGTTCATTTATCAACCACTAGTCTACTTTATCTTTCCATTCGCAATCTCCACTACTTTAAATTTCCTCTCTCTCGAACTGCAATATCGAATCCTGACGTACCTGCAGTAGGAGTGTAGATGTTGAGGTAGAGACAGTCCTCACTCTGGTTCCTCAGGTAGGGCAGGAGGCGCCGCAGGTACTGGTAGCGCCCACGACTCATATTCTGGAGGGCCTGGGTTTGATTTCGGATGTCGGGAAGCCGCTGCGGACACACGGGGCCCGGATGGCTTATGACCCTGATATCCGACCAAGGAGAGGGCGATCCAGGGGGCATGAAGCGTAAGTTACCCGTGGGAGGGGAGGCGTAGGGCACGTTATAGAACACCTCGGCATCGGCCAGGCGACTAGACCCCAAGGACACGATCAGACCCCTTAACCGGCCGTATTTCGTATTGACGGTCCGGGAGCTTAGGTGCCTGGTAGTACGGGCGGCTAGGACCGTTGTGTTCAAGCTCAAGTACAACCCTACGGTCGCCAGGGCCAGTAGTTTTGTCACCACGCCCTTTCGCCAAGCCATGTCTGCCATTCGCTCACTTTTCTTCACTCCATCAGGTATAAGATAACACTTTAAGAGCTATCTGGAGTACCACCTTCAGTACACTGACATTTGCTTTAGGGCCTTAAATATTTTGATTAGGCCTAACACATAATTATTCTATTTAACTTTCACAATATATTACTTAGTTACAATAGTTACAATAGTTACAATAGTTACAATAGTTACAATAGTTACAATAGTTACAATAGTTAAAGGGTTTTTCTCACTCCCGTTTAAAAATCTGATTTTCTAATTAATTTGTTAATATGTGGTTCTATCCTGTACTTATTGAACGGTGGGCTACGAAATATGTGTCCTTTTATGAAACAGGTACTATTAGCCTATGTACAAACTGAACAATGTTGAGAATAGCTTTCAACCTCTTATTTTCATTTAATGTAGTTGGGTTAATCTATATATCTTACAGTTACTAATTAAACCTCTTGCCCCATGTATTTCTAGTAGTACTGGGCAGATTATGACATTAACACTTTATGCAATGCACTAATTTATTCAACCACTGTGAAATGAGCAATAGCCTAATTCAAGCACTTTTCAATAAACGAGGTGTGATGCCATATAGGCTATCTGACTGACGGGCGTAGTAATTAACGCCAACAGGTAAAGTGTAGTGCCTAATTCACCGATTCACACCATTAACTGCAGTATCTATATAGATTTTCATTTTCGCAAGTTGCAAAAAACGCCAACATTCTGGGTTTCCCGGCATGCAAGTAATGAACGGCGTCTAATTTCTTATTTGTATTCTGCTCACTCGACACTGCACTAATAATATTATCTTTTCAATAAACTAATAACAATTTATCAGAATATTCAGTATATGTACCAGACCAGTAAATGCACTCCGATATAATTTCCAACTTCTTTAATTTAACACTTTCCAGGCTAGATTTTATAAGATTGCCAATGACAAACTTTCACTCGGAGGAACACTGGTCAGAAAAAGGAGTATAATAACTCGAGGTACACAATAGTAGGCTAGTAGCAGAAGGGAATCACAAGACTCGTAGAAGGAGCGAGAAATCCAAGGGCGGCGCCCCTGGCATAATAAATGGTATATACACACTACTAATTGACGCTCCCCTAATTTGCAGCGCCACCTCACTTCATCTCACTACCCCTGGCGCCACCTAATACAAAACTGTCCTCGGGGCTTTAATTATGCAGTGGGAAATCCTCTTCATCCGATTATGATTAAATCTTGGTCGTGAATTTCGCTAAACTTTTAAACAAATTCACTGTATTTCGGTCACTGGAGGAAGCGGATTGGACTCGTGAGGTATCCGGAGTGCTCGGGCGGTTAATTATCCCGGTCTGGTCTGTCCCCTGGGCCTGCCAATATCCCGTCAATTAATAGGGATAATGGGGGTGTAGTGCTAGCGAGAGACGCGGCGATGTTTCCCCCGTCACTGCTGGGCACACACTGGCGGCCGGGAGGAAAGACAGGAGGGTGGGCCAGGGGAGGGAGGAGGAGGTGGGGAGACTGGAAAGCGGGAGGAGATGGGAAAGAGGGAGGGAAATATGGGGGTGGGGGGAAGTGGGAGAGTGGAAAGATGGAGGAAACAATAGAAAGGAGAAGATAGAGGTAATATGAAAGAAGGAAGGGGAGATGAGAAAGGAAACACAGAGAGCAGGGAGAGGGTAAATGGTGAGAGAAGAGAGGAAAGAGGGGGGAGGAGAAATATGGGAAGAAGAGAGGGATAAAGGAGAAGAAAGGAAAGGAGAAAATGAAATGGAGAGACAGATGAGAAAGGTATCAAGGAAATACGGCAAGGAAATAGAAGGAACAAGGAGAGAAGGGAGGGGAAATAGTGGTAATGCAGAGAGGATACGAGAACAGAAAAGGAGCCAAATAATGCTAGATCAAGGAGAGGGAACAAAGTGGACGAGAGAGAGAGAGAGAGAGAGAGATTTACATAGATTTACGTACAATAGATGCACTGACCACACAGACCTTACGATTCCAGCGAGGTGGTCAGGACTTAATTCTAGTGGAGATAGCTAACTCGAGAGTAAGGGACAGTGGAAGGAAAGTATAGCAAAGGAGAGAGAGAGAGAGAGAGGAAAGACCGGACAAAGGAAACAAAGTAAGCTGGGAAAGCACCAAAATGATAGATATCAAAGAAAGAGATAAACTAGCGAAGAGGGAAAAAGAGGGACAGAAGAGAGGAAAGAAAGAGAGAGATGTAAAGGCCAAAGAGAATTAAAGGAGAAGTAAAGATTAATCTATTCAGTACAGGTGACGTCATTTTCGTTTTACTCTGGCAACTATTATACGATTTTATTAAGTTTAGGAAGGGCATCTACCCATTGAAAAGCAACAGACTATCTCAATGAATCCCTTTAGCTGCCATATATCCTTCCAAAGCTTCACAAAATCGTCTAAATGTAGCTGAATTAGACGATTTTGTTATAAGTTTAGTTAGGGCATCCACTCATTAAAAGGATACAGCTGAAATCAAACAAAAAAAGACGTCACCGGTACAGAGAGGGTTAAATGACGGGAGAAACAGAGAGCATTGGAGACTGAACATAAAGGGAGGTATGTCTTTGAGGAGGCAGTGTGAAGAACAAAAAAGGGAGAAAACAAGAAGGGGAGTCTGGAATCATCGAGTGGAGAGAGAGAGAGAGAGATGGGGGGGGGGGGCATCCAGACTTACGAACCTACGCTAACCTTACCATAAGGTCCCCAAATACCTTGATCAACGAAGCAAAATTAAGTGGGATCTTGATAAAAGTAATTGGTATCAAGTCCCTTTTGACACATCAATATTAAGTTCAATATGCTTCGTTCAACACTTAAGCAGCACTTGGGTCTTATATAAACGGGTCAACTAGTAGTGAAGGTGTGGGGGGGGGGGGGACACCTTGGGTCGGTTTAAAGGGGTCAACTTGCAGTGATGATGTGGGGAGGGTTGGGGGGGAAACAAACCTCACGTAGCGACTGCGGGGGAGGGAAGGAAGGCCGGGGGGGGGGGGGGGGGGGGGGGGGGGGGGGGGGGGGGGGGGGGGGGGGAGGGAAACACGTGGGCATAATTATACTCAAGCCTTGTAGCGTCTCCCAAGTACTGTAGTAGGTTCCTGTTCAACGAGTACATTAGCATCACACTTTTAAGAAACGGGGTAGTGTCACGTTTTCTTTCACTAGTCAATAGTCAGCGTAATAGTATTTGTTCTCCGTAGAAAGGGCCGAACTACTATAGTCCATTCATTATAGATAGGCAGCAAGTCGTGACCCCTAAACCTCTGTAACTCAAAAAGGGCTAGAGCAAATGTACTGTAAACTTCCACACCTATTCCCTGGTTAACTCTTCCTTAATGGTAGATATATTAGCTCGATTACTCTGGCCATTTTTGAGTTATAGAGGTTAGCGGTGAAGATTTTTGGCCTATCTAAAATGACTGGACTATAGTAATCTTAGCTGGGTCTGGATTATTGCCATGGATATAGATCTTGATTATTTTAACCCCTTCAGTACGATGGCTTAATTACCATCATCTTCTGGTTACCATTAGACACTGTTCTTAAGTTTAGAATCTACCTGTAATACTCGAAGGGGTAAAAACGATCTCTATAAACCCGCCGAATAGCATAGGTTCTTCTTAAACTGCACTAAATCGTCTAAAGTTAGCCAGGTTCTAGGGTAAAAGGGGTTAATGAAGAAACACCGTCAATATTGAACGCCAACTATAATTATAGTGCCATGAAGCAGAGATGTAGTAATGGCGAACTCTGTCATTGGCCGTCGTGATATCGGTTGCTAGGGAACAATGCTTGGGTTAGCATAGGGTAGATCATTATAACCGGGTTCACTGATGGAGGTGGTGGTGGTGGTGGGTGGGGGGGTGAATCAGTTACGTCATCTATTACTTTTTCCGCCGGAGTTCAGTCCTCTTTCTTTCACCATATACGGAGAGAGAGAGAGAGTTACATAGATACACAGACTGTACAGACCTCGCGGTGTCTATTGTGCAGTCTGAACTTAATTCTAACATAGACTTTGCTAGCTACTAAGTGAAAGGTATAAAGACAGCAAAGCAGATGAGAGAGAGAGAGAGATTAGCAAAAGAATAGTAAAGGGATAGGGCTGACCAAAGACAATGACAGTTTGTCCGGATGTGTTATGTGTATTAGTAGCTTAACACGATTCACATATGCTATGCTAATATCCACAAGCTTGTATTTCCCTATTGAGGTTACCCAAGATCATTAGGAAGAAACGGTGAGAACTTTTGGTGATTTGATGCGTGTTTAGGTGAGATGATATGTGTCTGGGTGTGTTAATGTGTGTCTGGGTGTGTGTTTGGGTGAGTTGATGGGTGTTTGGGTGAGTTGATGGGTGTTTGGGTGAGTTGATGTGTGTTTGGGTGAGATGATATGTGTCTGGGTGAGTTGATATGTGTCTGGGTGTGTTAATGTGTGTCTGGGTGTGTTATTGTGTGTTTGGGTGAGTTGATGTGTGTTTGGGTGAGTTGATGGGTGTTTGGGTGAGTTGATGTGTGTTTGGCTGAGTTGATGGGTGTTTGGGTGAGTTGCTGGGTGTCTGGGTTAGTTGCTGGGTGTCTGGGTGAGTTGATGTGTGTTTGGGTGAGTTGATGGGTGTTTGGCTGAGTTGATGGGTGTTTGGGTGAGTTGCTGGGTGTCTGGGTGAGTTGCTGGGTGTCTGGGTGAGTTGATGTGTGTTTGGGTGAGTTGATGGGTGTTTGGGTGAGTTGATGGGTGTTTGGGTGAGTTGATGGGTGTTTGGGTGAGTTGATGTATGTTAGGGTGAGTTGATGGGTGTTTGGGTGAGTTGATGTGTGTTTGGGTGAGTTGATGTGTGTTTGGGTGAGTTGATGTGTGTCTGGGTGAGTTGATGTGTGTTTGGGTGAGTTGATGTGTGTTTGGGTGAGTTGATGTGTGTTTGGGTGAGTTGATGTGTGTCTGGGTGAGTTGATGTGTGTTTGGGTGAGTTGATGGGTGTTTGGGTGAGTTGATGTGTGTCTGGGTGAGTTAATGGGTGTTTGGGTGAGTTGATGTGTGTTTGGGTGAGTTGATGTGTGTCTGTGTGAGTTGATGTGTGTTTGGGTGAGTTGATGGGTGTTTGGGTGAGTTGATGTGTGTTAAGGTGCGTTGATGTGTGTTTGGGTGAGTTGATGGGTGTTTGGGTGAGTTGATGTGTGTCTGGGTGAGCTGATGGGTGTTTGGGTGAGTTGATGTGTGTTTGGGTGAGTTGATGTGTGTTAAGGTGAGTTGATGTGTGTTTGGGTGAGTTGATGGGTGTCTGGGTGAGCTGATGGGTGTTTGGGTGAGTTGATGTGTGTCTGGGTGAGCTGATGGGTGTTTGGGTGAGTTGATGTGTGTTAAGGTGAGTTGATGTGTGTCTGGGTGAGTTGATGGGTGTTTGGGTGAGTTGATGTGTGTCTGGGTGAGCTGATGGGTGTTTGGGTGAGTTGATGTGTGTTTGGGTGTGTTGATGTGTGTTAAGGTGAGTTGATGTGTGTTTGGGTGAGTTGATGTGTGTCTGGGTGAGTTGATGTGTGTTTGGGTGAGTTGATGGGTGTTAGGGTGAGTTGATGGGTGTTTGGGTGAGTTGATGTGTGTTTGGGTGAGTTGATGGGTGTTTGGGTGAGTTGATGGGTGTTTGGGTGAGTTGATGTGTGTTTGGGTGAGTTGATGTGTGTTTGGGTGAGTTGATGTGTGTTTGGGTGAGTTGATGGGTGTTTGGGTGAGTTGATGTGTGTCGGGGTGAGCTGATGGGTGTTTGGGGTGAGTTGATGTGTGTTTGGGTGTGTTGATGTGTGTCTGGGTGAGTTGATGTGTGTTTGGGTGAGTTGATGTGTGTCTGGGTGAGTTGATGTGTGTTTGGGTGAGTTGATGGGTGTTTGGGTGAGTTGATGTGTGTCTGGGTGAGTTGATGTGTGTTTGGGTGAGTTGATGTGTGTCTGGGTGAGTTGATGTGTGTTTGGGTGTGTTGATGTGTGTCTGGGTGAGTTGATGTGTGTTTGGGTGAGTTGATGTGTGTCTGGGTGAGTTGATGTGTGTTTGGGTGAGTTGATGTGTGTCTGGGTTAGTTGATGTGTGTTTGGGTGTGTTGGTGTGTGTCTGGGTGAGTTGATGTGTGATGGGTGAGTTGATGTGTGTCTGGGTGAGTTGATGTGTGTTTGGGTGTGTTGATGTGTGTCTGGGTGAGTTGATGTGTGTCTGGGTGAGTTGATGTGTGTGTGGGTGAGTTGATGTGTGTTTGGGTGAGTTGATGGGTGTCTGGATGAGTTGATGGGTGTTTGGGTGAGTTGATGGGTGTCTTGGTGAGTTGATGGGTGTCTTGGTGAGTTGATGGGTGTTTGGGTGAGTTGATGGGTGTTTGGGTGAGTTGATGGGTGTTAGGGTGAGTTGATGGGTGTTTGGGTGAGTTGATGGGTGTTTGGGTGAGTTGATGGGTGTTTGGGTGAGTTGATGGGTGTTTGGGTGAGTTGATGGGTGTTAGGGTGAGTTGATGTGTGTCTGGGTGAGTTCATGTGTTGGTTGGTGAATGGGTGTGGTTTGGTGGGCGAGTATGTGTTGATGGGTAGGCTAAGTAGGGGTTGGCTTTGACTGGTGTGTGTGTGGTTTGGTGGGACTGTATGGGGTTGTGGGTTGGGGTGAGTGAGTAAGTAGGTTAGTATGTGTCGGTGTGTATGTGTATGTGTAAGTGGATTGGTGTGAGTGTGTGTGTTTAGGGGTTGGTTTGGGGAGTTGGATGGTATGTGTGTGTGGGTTGGCGAGTGAGTGGATTGGTCATTGAGTGGGTGTGGGCTGATGCTAGTGTGTTGATAGGTGGATGTGAGTTGGTGGGTGTGTGTGAGTTGGTGTGTGCTGGTTAGTGGGTGGGTGAAGGTTGGTGAGTGGTTGTGGGTTGTATGGAAGGTGTGGGTTAGCGTCTGTGAGTTGGTGGGTGTTACGTGTTGGTAGGTGGGTGTGGGCGAGTTGGTATGTGTGTGTGGGGGGGGGGGATGTTAGGTGCATGTATGACGCAGACGCAGTGATTACAATGCAACGCCACCCATACGGGGGCAAAGTAACTACTACTACAATCTCTACCACCATCACTACTACTACCACAATCTCTACCACCATCACTACTACTACCACAATCTCTACCACCATCACTACTACTACCACAATCTCTACCACCATCACTACTACTACCACAATCTCTACCACCATCACTACTACTACAACAATCTCTACCACCATCACTAAGATTACCACCGTCTTCGCTGCTGTGATGTGTGTGCCCTGTTCCTCAATTCGCAGACACACCATCATCATCATCACTACTTTAATTTGTGTGCTCATACAGGGCACACACGCAAAAACGTGGCACACACAACACAGACAGAGGAGGTGATTACATAACTACGCAATCCCTACAACGGGCTACGTAATAATTGCACGGATTACTTTTAAAAAACAAAAATAATCAGAGATGGTAGACTTATCCCACGCCATGCTGTCAGAGACTGTCATAATATGTTTGGGGCTGTTAAAGAAAATTTCATCCTATAATCACCCATACTACTACCACAATCACCACCACCATCACTACTACTACCACAATCACCACCACCATCACTACTACTACCACAATCACCACCACCATCACTACTACTACCATAATCACCACCACCATCACTACTACTACCACAATCACCACCACCATCACTACTACTACCACAATCACCACCACCATCACTACTACTACCACAATCACCACCACCATCACTACTACCACAATCACCACCACCATCACTACTACTACCATAATCACCATCATCACTACTGTGATCTGTGTGCACCATAGTCACTTCTACTACAACAAACATCACCACTATCATAACAACTACCACAATCACCACCACCTTCACTACTACTTCCATAATAGCTATCTTTATCACTGCTGTGTTAACAACCAGTCACCACCACTACCACAACTACTACCTTAATCACCACCACTATCACAACTACTACCACAATCACCACCACCATGGTTATACCACCATAATCACCATCATCATCACTATTGTGATACACACACAGACATAAAATTTACGGGACCCCCCCCCCTTTTACAGGGTGTGTGTGTCTGCCACAATCACCATCACAATCCACAATCACCAACATTATCACAGCTACTACTACCATCACAATTACTATCATAATCTCCATCATCATCACTACTGTGATGTGTGGTCTCCGACGGAGGCTACGGAGCAGCCAGGAAGCCAGACAGGGTAAAAACAATACTATATCACCCCTACAGGGAGCTCCTCAGTAAGTACAGTATTACGTGCAGTATGAGTGTATTTTAACCCCTTGAAGATCTAAGACGCAATATGTTTCTATATTTCTGGCTATTAATGGACGATTTTATTCGCCGCTTGGAGGTTTTTACTGAAGAGGGGCGAATTCTACCTAATCTGGAAATTCCTACCGGGCTGGATAATGTTGGTTCTCTTGATTCTGGTCGATGCCCTCCGTGTGGTTTTGAGGTCTCGGGTCAGGCGGAGGCTACAACCTTCTGAAATTGAAGTGATAATAATGGACCTCCTCTCTACAATTGGCAACCTACTTCAGATTGCTTTGGCCTGGATTCTCTGGCAAGACATTTGGGTGTTGCTGGCGTGGATTTGTTATTGGCTCCGTGGTTTGGTTGTGATATGGGTCGTGCTTGAGGTTACTGATGGATTGATCGTATTGATAGAAGAGTCTGATGAGGTGGTCCTTTGGTATTTCAGTGGGTGTTGAGCAGTCGGCTACACCGTCTAGTTTTCATGTATTTTGCAATTTCTGAATAACTTTGCAAACAATATCCTATAGTCTTTTATTTAATTTAACCCTGTGGGGATCATGACACGTTTTAGCAGTTCCTTCTGGCTATTATTAGACAATTTTACACAGTTTACGAAAGACCTCTCGCAATCAAAGGGTCAAAATGTTATTGGTAGATGTCAAGCCCGGGCAACTTAACCTAGCGATTCGTGACAAACGCCTAATATTCATGGCCACCCCTTCTCGGGAATTACGGCGTCTGGCAAAAAAATAAAATAAAAATAAATAAATATATTATATATATATATATATATACTATATATATATATATATATATATATATATATATGTATATATATATATTATATATATATAATATATATATATGTATATATATATATATATGTATATATATATATATATATATATATATATATATAGATATATATATATATATATATATATATATATATATATATATATATATATATATATATATATATATATAGATATATATATATATATATATATATATATATATATATATATGATCGGTTGATGGTACTGGAGAGCATTTTTTCTTGCGTTTGTTTTACCAACTGAAAAATGGGATTCAGATATAGTAATATCAGCCAATCAGCTCGAAGTAGAGATTACTATAGTGTATTCAATGTAAGTAGGCGATAAATCATGACCTCTAACCTATGTAACTCAAAGAACGACTAGAGTAATCGAGCTAATATTTCTACCATTTGGGGAGAGTTAGTCAAGGAATAGATGTGGAAATGTACAGCCCATTTGCTCTAGCCCTTTTTGAGTTACAGAGGATAGAGGTCATGATTTCTCGCCTACTTACAGCGAATAGACTATAGCTCAGAGTGACGAAGTGCAAGCTCACCAGGTTAACCCTTTGAGGATTATGCTGCGTTTCGACAGTTTATTATGACTAGCATTAGTGAGCCCCCAGTAGGCTTGGCTTAGTATTGTTATGACCGCGTCAGTGTGTGTGTCTGTCTGTATGTGTGATGTGTGTGCAGCGTTTCTGTCAATAGTAGTAATGATGATGATGGTGATTATGGTAGTAGTAGTAATGGTGGCTGTGATTGTGGTGATATAGGTAGTGACAACGAACTTGACAATCATCTTGATCCCTGACCTCTCTGTAACTCAAAAGGGCCTAGAGCAAACTGGCTGTAAATATCCACACCTATTTCCTGGTAGACTTCCTAAATGATAGAAACGTCAGCCCAATGGCTTTCATTAATTTCGAGTTATAAGAAGTTGTAGTATGATCTGCGTGTCACATACACACACGCACACCCATACACTACTACCATAACTATCACCATCATCAGCATCACTACTGTGACGTGTGTGTGCTCCGTAGTCACTAATACTAACGCAATACCCACCACTATCACAACTACTATACCAAAAATAGTCCGTTCATTCTAGGTTGGGAAGAAACCATAACCTCTAACCTCTGTAACTCCAAAAGGGCTAGAGCAAATGAGCCGTCAATTTATACACATATTCCCTAGCCAAGTCTTCCTATTGGGTAGAAATAATAGCTCGATTACTCTAGTCCTTTTCGAGTTATGAGAGGTTTGGGGTTACGATTTCTGGCCAACCTCGAATGAACGGACTATACAACAATCACCACCACCATCACTAATACTACCATAACCCTTTGAGTACCAGCGACGTGTGTTATATTTTGTGTCTAGCTAGATTTAGACGATATTATGCAGCTTAGGAAGGATCGGTGGTAGTTATAAGGGTTGGTTGAGATAGTTTGGAGCCTTAGTATTGCTAGAGGTCCTTCCCAAGCTGAATAAAATCGTCTAATAGTTGCCAGAATATGATGAAAAGGACGTCCCTGGTACTGAATGGGTTAATTATCACCATACACACACAGACGAACGAACAGACAGACAGACAGACACCCGTTTCCGGTGGCTCCGTCATAAGTATAGCGAGGACAAGGAATTAAGGGGAGAAGGGCCGTTTTTCTAGACCCCACTTCTCCCGCATATTTAGCCCCATTTGTTTTGAGATTATAAGACGTTCGCCCTATTAGTTTGGCGATTATAAGAAATGTTACCCCATTTCTTTGTCAATATTAGGACCTTTCGTGCCATTTAGGTGTCGATTTTGTCCTTGCGAGCGATAGCGAGCCTGTCATTTTAGGAGGAACCGGCCTTGGGCTGGGCCATTTTTCTATCGAAAATTTTACACATTAATCTACAAGGGGGATCTAATGGATGTTTTTAAACGTTTGATGGAGGTCTAGGGAGGAATCTAGAAAAATAATGAAAAAAAACAAAAACAAAAAACAAAAATAAATCGACTAAAAAGTGAACCATCGGGTGACATGATCCATGATGACTGGAGCCTGCGACATCGTGAGCTGAAAATGTTTAAGGGGGTACATGGTTTTTCTGGACCCCTTCTTCCTCATGTTTAAACCCATTAGTTATGAGGGTTTTAGTCATTTGCCCCATTATTTTCTCTATTGTAAGACCTTTCACCCCATTTCTTTGTCAATATTAAGACGTATCGTGCAATTTAGGTGTAACAAAAATCCTGGCGAGCGATAGCGAGCCCGTTATTTTGGAAGAACCAGACTTCGACTGGGATATTATTCTTCCGAAAAATGTACAAATTAATCTGGAAGGGGGATCTTGGGATTTTTTGTTTAAGCTTGATGGACGTCTAGCGAGGAAACTATAATATTAATACATTAAATTAATAAAGCAATAAATGAACCCTACCCCCCTTAAGGGAAGGTTTTTAGTTTGTTTCCTACTCCTCCAGCAATCTTAAAATGTCACCCCCTTGACCCTCTTTCAAGATAAATTTGTACATTTTTCGGTAGAAAAATGTCCCGGCCGAAGGCCGAGTACTCTTAAATTACAGGCTCGCTATCGCTCGCCAGGATAAAATCGACACCTAAATGGCACGAAAGGTCTTAAAATTGACAGAATGGGGCGGAAATTCTTAAAAATCACCAAACTAATGGGGCAAACGTCTTAAAATCTCAAAAGCAATGGGGCTAGATATGAGGGAGAAAGGGGTCAAGAAAAAAGTCCCTCAAGTGGAAATCTCCCCTTAACAGTAGATGGAACCTGCTGGCGTGTACTGTTCTGTTATATAGTGTCTGGGCTTATTATTTACAACGATACACGGATTTGGTTCAGTTGTTCCTCATGCTATAAGAATGGTACTTTATATGAGTTTTATTATATATATATACATATATATATATATGTATATATAATATAGATTGTGGGTATTTTTCTTGTCCCCTTTCTCCCTCGTCTTAAGCCCCACTTATTTTGAGATTATAAGACGTTCATGAACGCCCATTAGTTTGGCGATTTTAACACCTTTCGCCCCATTTTGTTGTTAATTTTAACACCTTTCGTGCCATTTTGGTGTCGATTTTTTCCTAGCGAGCGATAGCGAGCTTGAAACTTCAAGAGAAACCGGTCTTCGGCCTAGACATTTTTCTACTGAAAAATGTACAAATTTATCTTGCAGGGGGGTCTTGGGGGTGTTTTTCTAAGTTTGATGATGGTCTAGCGAGGAAACTAAGACATAAAGGATTAAATGAATTAATAGACCATAAAACTGGCCCATCACCCCTTAAACCCCATGATGGCACTGAAAGGCCGCATATTGTCTCCCCTCCCGTCCTCCATATTGTCTCCTCTCCCGTCCTCCCTATTGTCTCCCCTCCCGTCCTCCCTATTGTCTCCTATTATGTCTCAGAATAATAAAGGTACCAAAATAATACTTGCATTAATATACAGACCTCCAGCTCAATCAGTGCAAACTGACCGAGAAATTTACGAACAAATTGCAGATGTAAGTAACTCACAAGATACCGTAATTTTTGGTGACTTTAATTTACCTGTGACCAAGTGGGGCGATACTCTTACTTCACACTCCGGACATGACGTGTATACGAACTTGCAAGAGAGTTCGCTTTATCAATTTGTTGGAACGCCGACCCGTGGTAATAACGTTCTTGACAGTGTACTTGCAACAAAAGAAGAATTAATAGAGAATTTGAATGTTGGTGATGAATTCAGTAACAGCGACCATCATACGATAACTTTCACTTTAAAGTTTACTAGTAACGAACCAAATAGTAGCATCGAACAAGTCCCTAATTTCAAGAAAGCAACCTTCCATAAACTTAGAGCTATGTTTAAAGAAACTGACTGGAGCTTGTTAATTCACAATAACGACATAAATACATCTTGGAAGTTATTCGAAGCCACTTACATAAAAGCAGTGCAAGACTGCATACCATCGAAAACTCGGCGTCCAGGCCATAATAAGAAGCCCAAATGGTGGAATAAAGATATTTCAAACTGCCTGCTTGCTAAAAAATTTGCTAATGATAGATTAAAATCCTCACAAAATGACGAAGAACGGGTGAAATTTGTAGAGCTACGCCGCAAAGACAAAAAGTTAATTAAGCAAAGTAAAAAAGACCTTAGAGTTACATATTGCGAATCAAAGTAAAACAAACCCGAAAGAATTCTATAGTTATATCAGAAAGAAAAAAGTAGTTACTTCAACTGTTGGACCGTTAGTCGATGAAAATGGAGAATACACCAAAGACGAAGAACAAATGAGTAATGCCCTCAATACCTTCTTTGCATCAGTTTTTACAACAGAAGACCTCAGTGATATCCCTACACCATCGCCGATTCAGATTGATAATTCAGATGTTTTAAGCAATATCACCGTTACAGAGAGAGAAGTATTGAATTGTTTAGATAAACTCAAGGTAAATAAAACGCCAGGACCTGAGACAATCTCGCCTAGAGTGCTAAAGGAAGATAAGGATAAGCTCTCTAAACCACTGACATTACTATTCAATAAATCCTTTCAGTCTGGAACTATGCCTGATCAGTGGAAGCTAGCCAACGTAACACCGATATTCAAAAAAGGCAGCAAATCCCTATCCAGTAACTATCGTCCAATTAGCTTAACCTCAGTTGTATGTAAAATGCTAGAAACGGTCATACGAGACAGACTCGTAAATCACTTAGAGGAAAATAACATACTTAAAGATACTCAACACGGCTTTCGTAAAAAACGTTCCTGTTTAACAAACATCTTAGACTTCTTCCACGATATCCTCAACCTCTACGATGAGAGAAAAGCTGTAGATATTATATACCTTGATTTTCAAAAGGCCTTTGACAAAGTTCCCCACCAAACGTTTCACTGCATAAAACTAAAAGCGGCATGGAATACAAGACAGGTGTGTTGAAATGGATAGAAAATTGGCTCAGCGAAAGAAAGACAAAGACAGTAGTCATAAAACGGTAAGGCATCAAAATGGACGCAATGTAAGTAGCGGGGTACCCCAGGGATCGGTACTAGGACCAATTCTCTTTCTAATTTACATCAACGACATAGATGAGGGTCTCACCTGTACAATCTCAAAATTTGCTGACGATACAACAAATTGCAAATAGCGTACTCTCAAAAGAAAACAAGTTGACGATATTTGCAACACAATCTAGATAAATTGTCATGTTGGGCCCAAAATTTGGCAAATGAGTTTTCAAATGCGGAATAAATGTAAAGTACTAAAATATCGGATACCTAAATGAGAAAGCAAACTATTCGATGAATGGCACTCAGCTTAAGAATGTAAACAGAGAAACCGATCATGGGAGTAACCCCCCAATATCGAGTAAAAAAAACCTTTTAAAACCGAGTCAAACAAATGTTCAGAAGTTGTTAAGAAGGGCAAACAAAAATAATTGGCTTTATAGGCAGGTCATTTGAGGCATAATCCAAAGAAGTTATCCTAACCCTTTACAATTCCTTAGGTCCGCCCCTCTTTCTGGAATACTGCGTTCAATGCCTGGTGCCCTTATTAACCAAACAAGATATAAACAAGCTAGAACGAGTTCAACGTTAGAGTTACCAAAAATGATACCTAGCCTAAAGAACAAACCATACGAAGAGCGTCTTCAGAGAAATTAAATCTATTTCCTTTAAACCAGCGCAGATTAAGAGAGCGACTTATTCAAGTGGTTCAAAATCATCAAAGGCATCCCCGGACAATATGAACTGTAGTAAGTACTTCACTATCGACCCAATCTAATTACACAACGCGGGAAACGGTTGCAAAATTATTGGTAAATCTTTTAAACTCGCACGAATCTCAAGAATTTTCTTCTTCAATCGAGGTTGTCAACTTGTGGAATGGGCTTCCACCGAAACGTTATACGACTGCCACCTCACCGTTGAATTCATTCTAAACACTCCGCCTAAGACAAATATCTCGCATCAAACCCGCGACTGACTGCGTTTGTAATGAATGAATAACTTTATTTATCCCCCCCTCAGTTACTAACACATCTGTCCCCCTACTAACTTTCCTAATCCTTGCCACGGAACATTTAGTTCGCAGGGCAGTAATTCCCTTTCCCAATGTTCCCTACCCACTCCAAACCACTAGTTTGGACACTTGATCCTCAGTGTTTTGGAGGACAAGCAACCTAGAAGGGTCACTGGATCTGTTGTTGCTTGATTTCCTTTGTACTCCTTTGTACTCCTTTGTACTCCTTTGTACTCCCCTCCCGTCCTCCATATTGTCTCCCCTCCCGTCCTCCATATTGTCTCCTCTCCCGTCCTCCCTATTGTCTCCCCTCCCGTCCTCCCTATTGTCTTCCCTACCGTTCTCCCTATTGTCTCCCCTCCCGTCCTCCATATTGTCTCCCCTCCCGTCCTCCATATTGTCTCCCCTCCCGTCCTCATATTGTCTCCCCTCCCGTCCTCCATATTGTCTCCCCTCCCGTCCTCCATATTGTCTCCCCTCCCGTCCTCCCTATTGTCTCCCCTCCCGTCCTCCATATTGTCTCCTCTCCCGTCCTCCATATTGTCTCCCCTCCTGTCCTCCATATTGTCTCCCCTCCCGTCCTCCCTATTGTCTCCCCTCCCGTCCTCCATATTGCTCTACCCTCCCAGTCCTCCCTATTGTCTCCCCTCCCGTCCTCCATATTGTCTCCCCTCCCGTCCTCCCTATTGTCTCCTCTCCCGTCCTCCATATTGTCTCCCCTCCCGTCCTCCATATTGTCTCCCCTTCCGTCCTCCATATTGTCTCCTCTCCCGTCCTCCATATTGTCTCCCCTCCCGTCCTCCATATTGTCTCCCCTTCCGTCCTCCCTATTGTCTCCTCTCCCCTCCTCCATATTGTTCCTCCCCTTCGTCCGTCCTCCATCTTGTCCCTCCTCTCCCCGTCGCTCCCATATTGTCCCTCCCCTCCCGTCCTCCATATGTCTCCTCCTCCCGTCCTCCCATAATGTCTCCCCTCCCGTCCCTCCCATATTGTCTCCTCTCCCGTCCCGCCATATTGTCTCCCTCCCCTCCCGTCCTCCATATTGTCTCCCCCCTCCCGTCCCTACATAATTGGTCTCCATCTACCCCTCCCGTCCTCCATATTGTCTCCCCTCCCGTCCTCCATATTGTCTCCCCTCCCGTCCTCCATAATGTCTCCCCTCCCGTCCTCCATATTGTCTCCTCTCCCGTCCTCCATATTGTTCTCCCCTCCACGTCCTCCCTATTGTCTCCCCTCCCGTCCTCCCTATTTGTTCCCGTAACATATTCTATGAACCATTTCACCGCCTCTTGTTCCTCTTTTCTCTCCGCAGCATCATCATTCCCTCTATGGCCATGTTGGCGGATTACAACAGCTCTTCTCCTTCCCACTGATTTCCTTCTCATTCAGTTGATATTCTGAAACCCTTGAGAATGTGAGGTCTTTCCTAAGCTGAAATAGAAGATTGGGTCCATCACATGACACTGTTCCAGTATAGCCAAGAGCTGATAAGAAGAGGTATAATGTCACCAAGCAGGCAAGGAGGGTATTATAGGGAACCCCACCTCTCTTTTTTTTTTCTCTTTCTCTCACTCTCCCCCCCCCCTCTTTTGGCTTGTATCCATTCGGACCCATTCAGCCTACTGTTGTAAAGACTTTTACCCCCACATCTACTGTTGTCAATAATTTCCTGGCGAGCGGTAGCGAGCGAGCATATATGTATTTTTGTTTTGAGAGCAACCTAAATTTGTACATTTCTCGATAGAAAATTGTCTCTGGCGAAGCCGGATTTCTCCATACAATGCTGGCTCGCTATCGCTCGCCAGGAAGAAATCGACACCTGGATGGGGATAAACGTCTTAAAACAGTTGGCTGAAATGGGTCCGAATGGTATATAAGCCAGAGAAAGAGGTGAGAAAAGGAGGAGCAAAGAGAGACAAAATCCGGTGACCCCCCTTAACTGATTCAAACCTACGTTACCCAGTCAGAGTGTGTTAACCCCTGCAATGACGCACTTTATACCTATGATGCTGGCTAAGATTAGAGGGTGTTATGCAGCTTTAAGAAGGACCTATGTTACTGAGAGGGTTTATTGAGATTCGTATGTCATCCATTTATTGAGATCGTATGTATCCATTTATTGAGATCGTATGTATCCATTTATTGAGATCGTCTGTATCCATTTATTGAGATCGTATGTATCGCATTTATTGAGATCGTAATGTATTCCATTTATTGAGATCCGTATTGTATCCATTTTATTGAGAATCGTATGTATCCATTTAATTGAGATCGTATGTATCCATTTATTGAGATCGTAATGTATCCATTTATTGAGATCGTCATGTATCCATTTATTGAGATAGTAATGTATCCCCTTTGAGTCTTCCAATATACGTAGGTTTACACACTCAAACAAAATCGTCTAATGATAACCCGAATATGATGAAAATGACGTAATTGGGAGTGAAGGGGTTAAGGTAGGGGTTTTTCTGGACCCTCTTCTCCATTCATATTTAGCCCCACTTAGTATTGACATTTTTAAAAGATTTGCCCCCATTATTTTGGCGATTTTAAGACCTTCCGTGGTCATTGAAGTGTCGAATTAGTTCTTGCGCGGCGAGCGATGATTAATGTGCATTTATCCGATTATTGGATATCAATTTAATCCTGTACTGGACCCAAATTGCACAGATGAATGGTGTAATGCTTATGACAAGAGTAAAGTATATAATTATTTTACATTGTGTGACATTATGTGTGCTTCATATGTATACTGTATATTATTATCTCAGTGCGTATAGTCACTCACAAATATTGACGATACAGTTCTGATGTATATACAAAATACAACATGGATACGGCAAGCTTGGAACTTGTTGTATATATCAGTATCTTACAGTTATATATTATAGGTTAATGGATATACAAGTATACTGTATGTTATTGTTTAGTGCAATAAAGTCAAATCAGTGAACATTGATGAGAAATGTTGTCGATACATATACATAATACAACCACGATAGGCAGCTTGAACTTGTTCTTGGTCACTATATCAGTATGCTTAGAGTGATATATACTAGTGATTTATAACACATACCGTATATTTATTGTCTCAGTGCAATACAGTCAAACAGTGACATTGATGATAAAGTTCCGATATACTGTATAAACAACAACATACAACGCGATAGGGAGGTTGGATTTTTTTTATATTATCAAGTATCATAGAGTAACATATATTATAGTCCGTTCATTCTAGGTTGGCCAGAAATCGTAACCCCTAACCTCTCATAACTTAAAAAGGACTAGCGTAATCGGGCAAATATTTCTACCAAATAGGAAGACTTGGCTAGGGAATATGTGTATACATTGACAGATCATTCGCATCTAGCCCTTTTTTGAGTTACCGAGGTTAGAGGTTATGATTTTTGCCTAACCTAGAATGAACGGACTATAGCGATATATAATGTGTTTATTATTGTCTCAGTGCATTATAGTCAACCATTAATATTGGTTATACAGTTCTGATATCATTCACAGAATACAACACGATAGGCAGTTTAGAATTCTTGTATATATATCTGTATCACAAAGTAACATATATTAGTGACTTATTAATGGGTTTTATTATTGTCTCAGTTAAATTAATTGTCCCACTCATGGATATTGATACAGTTCTGGTACCTGCTCAGATTAATATGCAGGATTCGAAAACTGCATAATAAATCGTTTGGCTTGTGCAAAATTTTGTAACTGTCATGATTAGCGTAATGCATAAATGCGCGGAATATCGGGTTTTTTGGGGTTTTTGGGGACACGGGTCCTAGTTTCGAGGTCCTTAGAGTACCACATATATTTGTTTAGTGCATTAATTGAGTTTAGGAAGTTAAAGTTGATTGGTGAAAACAAACAAATAATAATATATACTGCACATAATACAACGCAATAAGCAGTTAATAAGTCTTACATATCTCAGTATCTTAGAAGTAACACTATATAGTGATGTGTATATTTTTTTGTCTAAGTTTCATTATAGTCAATCAGTGATATTTGGTTATACAGATGGCACCCAAGCGGACACAACGTGGAGAGAGATATAATTATACAGCATTATATATTACAGGACGACAGGGAGGGGAGCTCGGAGTTCTTGATTAAGGGACCCACACCATCGCTTTTTCTATCTTTCCCTCCCTCTCCTCCTCATTGGACCTTGTATCCATTCGACCCCATTCATCCTACTGTTTTAAGACGTTTTACCCCCATACCAGGTGTCAATATTTTCCTGGCAAGCGGTAGCGCAGCCAGCATTATATATATTTTGTTGTTTTTGACAGGAAGCTTAAATTTGTACATCTTTTGATAGAAAAATTTCTCACGGCGAAAAGCCGGATTTCTCCATACCATGCTGGCTTTTTTTTTTTTCGCTTTAGCTCGCCCAGGAAGAAATCGACACCTGAGATGGGGATATTAGGACGTCTTAAAACCACTGTTGGCTGAATTGGGGGCGCCGAATGGCTACAAGCCAGGGAAGGAGAGTAAAGGGAGATAAGAGATAAAAAAAAGCCGGTGACACCTGGAGAGAGATATATGACACTATAATTAAAGACGACAGGGAGCTTGGAGTTCGTGATGAATTTGAAGACGAGAGATGTTAGCTGACGGTGCCTGGCTCTTGCTCTCTCTCTCTTAG
>CM064525.1:12906742-12936742 GCA_032716605.1 Paralithodes platypus
TGTGTTTGGTGTGAGTTGATGGGTGTTTGGGGAGAGTGTTGATGGTGTTTCGTATTGGGTGGGAGTTGATGGATGTTTTTGGGTTGAGCGATATGTGTATATGGCTGGGTGAGTTGATATGTGTCTGGGTGTCGTTAATGTGTTGTCTGGGTCGTGCCGTGTGTTATTGTTGTGTTTGGGTGAGATGATATTGTGTTTGGGTGATGTTATGTTGATATAGGGTGTTTGGGAGTTGATGTTCGTGATGGCTGAGTTGATGGTTGCTGTTTGGGTTAGTGCTATGGGTGTTTGGGTTAGTTGATTTTTTGTGTGTCTGGCGTGAGTGATGATGGTGTGTTTGGAGTGACGTTCTTTAGTGGGTGTTTGGCTGAGTTGATGGGTGTTTGGGTGAGTTGCTGGGTGTTCTGGGTGAGTTGCTGGGTGTCTGGGTGGAGTTGATGTGGTGTTTCTTGGGTGAGTTGATGGGTGTTCTGGAGTTTGAGTTGATGGGTCGTGGGTGAGTTGCTGGGGTTGGGTGAGTTGCATGGCGTGTCTGTGTGAGTTGAGGTGTATGTTTGGGGGAGTTGATGGTGTGTTTGGGTGAGTTGATGGGTGTTTGTGTGAGTTGGATGTGTGTTTGGAGTGAGTTTGATGTTGTGTTAGGGTGGTGAGTTGATGTGTGTTTGGGTGAGTTGATGTGTGTGTTGGGTGAGTTGTATGTTGGGTTTGGGTGAGTTGATGGGTGGCTGGGGAGTTGTGTGGTTTGGGTGAGTTGAGGTGTGTTTGGGTGAGTTGAGGGTGTTTGGGTGAGTTGATGTGTGTCCTGGGTGCAGTTGATGTGTTGTTTTGGGTGGAGTTGATGGGTGTTTGGGTGAAGTTTGATGTGTGTTGGGTGAGTTAAATGGGTGTTTGGGTGAGTTGATTTGTTGTGTTTGGGTGAGTTGATGTGTGTCTGTGGTTAGTTGATGTGTGTGTTTGGGTGAGGTTGATGGCCGTGTTTGGCTTGTGAGTTGATGTGTCGTTAAGGTGACGGTGATGTGGTGTTTGGGTGATGTTGATGTGTGTTGTGTCTTTGATTGCGGTGAGTTGATGTGTGTCGTATGGGTGAGCCTGATGGGTGTTTTGGGTGAGTTGATGTTGTGTTTTGGGTGAGTTGATGTGTGTTAAGGTGAGTTTAGATATGTGGTTTGGGTGAGTGTTGATGGGTGTCTGGTGTGAGCTGATGGGTTTGTTTGGGGTTGACGTTGATGTTGGTGTCTGGGTTGAGCTGATGGGATGTGTTGGGTGAGTTGATGTGTCGTTAAGGTGAGTTGGGGATGGTTGTGTCTGGGTGAGTGAGTGATGGGTTGTTTGAGTGTGGAGTTGAGGTGTTGTCTGGTGTTGAGCTGAGGGTGTTTGGGTTGTGAGTTAGTTGATTGTCGTGTTTGGGTTCCTTGTTGATGTGTGTTAAGGTGAGTTGATGTGTGTTTGGGGTGATGTTGATGTGTTGTCTGGGTCGACCCAGTTGATGTGTGTTGGGTTGGTGAAGTTGGATGGGTGGTTGGGTGAGTTGATGGGTATGTTTGGGTGAGTTGATGTGTGTTGGGTGAGGTTGATGGGTTGGGGTGAGGTTGATGGGTGTTTGGGTGAGTTGATGTGTGTTCCTGGGTGAGTTGATGTGTGTTTGGGTGGTAGTTGATGTGTTGTTTGGGTGAGTTGATGTGTGTTTGGGGATGTTGATGGGTGTTTGGGTGAGTTGATGTGTTCGTCCGGGTGAGGCTGGATGGGTGTTTGGGTGTGATGTTGTTTGATGTGTGTTTGGGTTGTGTTGATGTTGTTGTCTGGGTGGGAGTTGATGTGTGTTTTTGGGTGAGTGATGTGTGTCTGGGTGAGTTGATGGTGTGTTTGGGTGAGTTGAATGCGGGTTGTTTTGGGTGAGGTTGATGTTTGTGTCTGGGTGAGTTGATGTGGTGTTGGGTGAGTTGATGTGTGGTCTGGTTGAGTTGATGTGTGTTTGGGTGTGTTGATGTGTGTCTGGGTGCGGTTGAGTGTGTGTTTGGGGTTGAGCGTTGAGTGTGTGTTTTCTGGGTGAAGTTGAATGTGTCGTTTGGGTGAGTTGATGTGTGTCTGGGGTTAGTTGAGGTTCTGTGTTGGTGTTTCTTGTGTTGGTGTCTTGTGTCCTGGGTGAGTTGATGTGTGATGGGTGATGTTGATGTGTGTCTGGGTGAAGTTGATGGTGTTTGGGTGTGTTTGATGTGGGTCTGGGTGAGAGTTGATGTGTGTCTGGGTCGAACCGTTGAATGTGTGTGTGGGTGAATGTGATGTGGTGGTTTGGGTGAGTTGATGGGTTTTTTTGTCTGGATGAGTTGAGGGGTGTTTGGGTGAGTTGATGGGTTTGTCTTGGTGAGTTGATGGGTGTTTGGGTTGAGTTGATGGGGTGTTTGGCCGTGAGGTTGATGGGGTGTTAGGGGTGAGTTGATGGTTGTTGGGTGAGTTGATGGGTTGTTTGGGTGAGTTGATGGGTGTTTGGGTGAGTTGATGTGGTGTTTGGGTGAGTTGATGGGGTTGTTAGGGTGAGAGTTGATGTGTGTCTGGGTGAGTTCACGTGTTGCGTTGCGTGACAAATGGCAGTTGTGGTTTGGTGGGAGGGTATGTGTTGATGTGGTAGGCTAAGTAGTAGGGGTTGGCTTTGACGGCGTGTGTGTGTGTGGTGGTTTTGGTTGGGGACTGTATGGGGTTGTTGGGTTGGGTGGTGGGGTGACGTGATCGTAAGTAGGTTAGTATGTGTGGGTGGTGTATGTGTTATGTGTGAGTGGATTGGTGTGAGTGTGTGTGTTTAGGGGTTGGTTTGAGGGAGATTGGATGGTATGTGGTGTGGGTGTGGCGAGTGAGTGGATTGGTCATTGAGTGGGTGTGGGCAGATGCTAGTGTAGTTGATAGCGTGGATGTGAGTTGGTGGGTGTGTGTGAGTTGCCCTGGGCGTTGGTTGGTGCTGGGTTAGTGGGTGGGTGAAGGTTGGTGAGTGGTTGTGGGGTTGTATGGAAGCGTAATGTGTGGGTTAGACCGTTCTGTGGAGTTGGTGGGTGTTAAGTGTTGGTAGGTGGGTGTGGGCGCGAGTGGGTATGTGTGTGTGGGGAGGGGGGGGGGGGGGGAGGGGTGGATGTTAGGTGCAATGTATTGACGCACGACGCAGTGATTACAATGCCCAACGTCCACCCATACGGGGCCAAAGTAACTACTACTACAAATCTCTACCACCATCACTACTACTACTGTCACAATCTCTACCACCATCACTACTACTACAACAATCTCTACCACCATCACTACTACTACCATCAAGTCTCTACCACCATCACTACTACTACCACAATCTCCTCCACCATCACTACTACTACAACAATCTTCTACCATCCATCAACTAAGATTACCACCGTCTTCGCTGCTGTGATGTGTTGTGCCCTGTTCCTCAATTCGCAGACACACCATCATCATCCATCACTAACTTTAATTTGTGTGTCTCATACAGGGCACACACGACAAAAAACCGTGTCGACACACAACAACAGACAGAGGAGGTGAATTTTACATAAACTTACGCAATCCCTACAAACGGGCTACGTAATCAATTGCACGGATTACTTGTTTAAAAAACAAAAATAATCAGAGCTGGTTAGACTTATCCCACGCCTATGCTGTCAGAGACTGTCATAATATGTTTGGGGCTTGTTAAGAGAAAATTTTCATCCTTATAATCACCCAGTAATACTACCCACAATCACCACCACCATCACTTACTACTTACCACAATCACCACCACCATCACTACTACTACCATCATCACCACCACCATCACTACTACTGTCCTTTCTCACTACCATCATCACCACCACCATCACTACTACTACCAAAACAATTCACCACCACCATCACTACTAAACTTTTTTTTTTTTTTTTTTTTTTTTTTTTAACCACTAAATCACCAACACCATCACTTACTACTACCACACATCACCACCACCATCACTACTACCACAATCACCACCACCATCACTACTACTCACCCATAATCAAATCATCACTAATGTGATCTGTTGTGCACCATAGGGGGGGGGTCACTTCTACTACAACAAACATCACCACTATCATAAACAACTACCACACCTCACCACCAAAAAACCCTTCCACTACTACTTACCATAATAGCTATTCTTTATCACTGTGCTGTGTTAACAACCAGTCACCACCCACTATCAAAACTACTACCTTAATCACCCCACCCACTATCACAACTACTACCACAATCACCACCACCATGGTTATACCAACCATAATCACCAATCATTCATCACTATTGTGATACAACACAAGACATTACCACATTTACGGGAAACCCCCACCCCCCCCCCACCCCCCCTTACAGGGTGTGTGTGTCTGCCACAATCACCATCACAATCCACTATCACCAACATTATCACAGCTACTACTACCATCACAATTACTATCATAATCTCCATCATCATCACTACTGTGATGTGTGGTCTCCGACGGAGGCTACGGAGCAGCCAGGAAGCCAGACAGGGTAAAAACAATACTATATCACCCCTACAGGGAGCTCGTCAGTAAGTACAGTAGTACAGTATTACGTGCAGTATGAGTGTATTTTAACCCCTTGAAGATCTAAGACGCAATATGTTTCTATATTTCTGGCTATTAGTGGACGATTTTATTCGCCGCTTGGAGGTTTTTACTGAAGAGGGGCGAATTCTACCTAATCTGGAAATTCCTACCGGGCTGGATAATGTTGGTTCTCTTGATTCTGGTCGATGTCCTCCGTGTGGTTTTAAGGTCTCGGGTCAGGCGGAGGCTACAACCTTATGAAATTGAAGTGATAAAAATGGACCTCCTCTCTACAATTGGCAACCTACTTCAGATTGCTTTGGCCTGGATTCTCTGGCAAGACATTTGGGTGTTGCTGGCGTGGATTTGTTATTGGCTCCGTGGTTTGGTTGTGATATGGGTCGTGCTTGAGGTTACTGATGGATTGATCTTATTGATAGAAGAGTCTGATGAGGTGGTCCTTTGGTATTTCAGTGGGTGTTGAGCAGTCGGCTACACCGTCTAGTTTTCATGTATTTTGCAATTTCTGAATAACTTTGCAAACAATATCCTATAGTCTTTTATTTAATTTAACCCTGTGGGGATCATGACACGTTTTAGCAGTTCCTTCTGGCTATTATTAGACAATTTTATACAGTTTACGAAAGACCTCTCGCAATCAAAGGGTCAAAATGTTATTGGTAGATGTCAAGCCCGGGCAACTTGACCTAGCGATTCGTGACAAACGCCTAATATTCATGGCCACCCCTTCTCGGGAATTACGGCGTAAAAATAAAATAAAAATAAAATAAATATATATATATATATATATATATATATATATATATATATATATATATATATATATATATATATATATATATATATATATATATATACTATATATTATATACTATATATATATAGATATATATATATTATATATATATATATATATATAATATATATATATATATATATATATATATATATATATATAATATGATCGGTTGATGGTACTGGAGAGCATTTTTTCTTGCGTTTGTTTTACCAACTGAAAAATGGGATTCAGATATAGTAATATCAGCCAATCAGCTCGAAGTAGAGATTACTATAGTGTATTCGCTGTAAGTAGGCGATAAATCATGACCTCTAACCTATGTAACTCAAAGAACGACTATAGTAATCGAGCTAATATTTCTACCATTTGGGGAGAGTTAGTCAAGGAAATAGATGTGGAATTACAGCCCATTTGCTCTAGCCCTTTTTGAGTTACAGAGGATAGAGGTCATGATTTCTCGCCTACTTACAGCGAATAGACTATAGCTCAGAGTGACGAAGTGCAAGCTCACCAGGTTAACCCTTTGAGGATTATGCTGCGTTTCGACAGTTTATTATGACTAGCATTAGTGAGCCCCAGTAGGCTTGGCTTAGTATTGTTATGACCGCGTCAGTGTGTGTGTCTGTCTGTATGTGTGATGTGTGTGCAGCGTTTCTGTCAATAGTAGTAATGATGATGATGGTGATTATGGTAGTAGTAGTAATGGTGGCTGTGATTGTGGTGATATAGGTAGTGACAACGAACTTGACAATCATCTTGATCCCTGACCTCTCTGTAACTCAAAAGGGCCTAGAGCAAACTGGCTGTAAATATCCACACCTATTTCCTGGTAGACTCTTCCTAAATGATAGAAACGTCAGCCCAATGGCTTTCATTAATTTCGAGTTATAAGAAGTTGTAGTATGATCTGCGTGTCACATACACACACGCACACCCATACACTACTACCATAACTATCACCATCACTACTGTGACGTGTGTGTGCTCCGTAGTCACTAATACTAACGCAATACCCACCACTATCACAACTACTATACCAAAAATAGTCCGTCCATTCTAGGTTGGGAAGAAACCATAACCTCTAACCTCTGTAACTCCAAAAGGGCTAGAGCAAATGAGCCGTCAATTTATACACATATTCCCTAGCCAAGTCTTCCTATTGGGTAGAAATAATAGCTCGATTACTCTAGTCCTTTTCGAGTTATGAGAGGTTTGGGGTTACGATTTCTGGCCAACCTCGAATGAACGGACTATACAACAATCACCACCACCATCACTAATACTACCATAACCCTTTGAGTACCAGCGACGTGTGTTATATTTTGTGTCTAGCTAGATTTAGACGATATTATGCAGCTTAGGAAGGATCTGTGGTAGTTATAAGGGTTGGTTGAGATAGTTTGGAGCCTTAGTATTGCTAGAGGTCCTTCCCAAGCTGAATAAAATCGTCTAATAGTCGCCAGAATATGATGAAAAGGACGTCCCTGCTACTGAATGGGTTAATTACCACCATACACACACAGACGAACGAACAGACAGACAGACAGACACCCGTTTCCGGTGGCTCCGTCATAAGTATAGCGAGGACAAGGAATTAAGGGGAGAAGCGCCGTTTTTCTAGACCCCACTTCTCCCGCATATTTAGCCCCATTTGTTTTGAGATTATAAGACGTTCGCCCTATTAGTTTGGCGATTATAAGAAATTTTACCCCATTTCTTTGTCAATATTAGGACCTTTCGTGCCATTTAGGTGTCGATTTTGTCCTTGCGAGCGATAGCGAGCCTGTCATTTTAGGAAGAACCGGCCTTGGGCTGGGCCATTTTTCTATCGAAAAATTTACACATTAATCTACAAGGGGGATCTAATGGATGTTTTTAAACGTTTGATGGAGGTCTAGGGAGGAATCTAGAAAAATAATGGAAAAAAAAAAAAAAAAAAAAAAAATCGACTAAAAAGTGAACCATCGGGTGACATGATCCATGATGACTGGAGCCGGCGACATCGTGAGCTGAAATTTTTTAAGGGGGTACATGGTTTTTCTGGACCCCTTCTTCCTCATGTTTAAACCCATTAGTTATGAGGGTTTTAGTCATTTGCCCCATTATTTTCTCTATTGTAAGACCTTTCACCCCATTTCTTTGTCAATATTAAGACGTATCGTGCAATTTAGGTGTAAAAAAAAAATCCTGGCGAGCGATAGCGAGCCCGTTATTTTGGAAGAACCAGACTTCGACTGGGATATTATTTTTCCGAAAAATGTACAAATTAATCTGGAAGGGGGATCTTGGGATTTTTTGTTTAAGCTTGATGGACGTCTAGCGAGGAAACTATAATATTAATACATTAAATTAATAAAGCAATAAATGAACCCTACCCCCCTTAAGGGGAGGTTTCTAGTTTGTTTCCTACTCCTCCAGCAATCTTAAAATGTCACCCCCTTGACCCTCTTTCAAGATAAATTTGTACATTTTCGGTAGAAAAATGTCCCGGCCGAAGGCCGATTACTCTTAAATTACAGGCTCGCTATCGCTCGCCAGGATAAAATCGACACCTAAATGGCACGAAAGGTCTTAAAATTGACAGAATGGGGCGGAAATTCTTAAAAATCACCAAACTAATGGGGCAAACGTCTTAAAATCTCAAAAGCAATGGGGCTAGATATGAGGGAGAAAGGGGTCAAGAAAAAAGTCCCTCAAGTGGAAATCTCCCTAACAGTAGGGAACCTGCTGGCGTGTACTGTTCTGTTATATAGTGTCTGGGCTTATTATTTACAACGATACACGGATTTGGTTCAGTTGTTCCTCATGCTATAAGAATGGTACTTTATATGAGTTTTATTATATATATATACATATATATATATGTATATATAATATAGATTGTGGGTATTTTTCTTGTCCCCTTTCTCCCTCGTCTTAAGCCCCACTTATTTTGAGATTATAAGACGTTCATGAACGCCCATTAGTTTGGCGATTTTAACACCTTTCGCCCCATTTTGTTGTTAATTTTAACACCTTTCGTGCCATTTTGGTGTCGATTTTTTCCTAGCGAGCGATAGCGAGCTTGAAACTTCAAGAGAAACCGGTCTTCGGCCTAGACATTTTTCTACTGAAAAATGTACAAATTTATCTTGCAGGGGGGTCTTGGGGGTGTTTTTCTAAGTTTGATGATGGTCTAGCGAGGAAACTAAGACATAAAGGATTAAATGAATTAATAGACCATAAAACTGGCCCATCACCCCTTAAACCCCATGATGGCACTGAAAGGCCGCATATTGTCTCCCCTCCCGTCCTCCATATTGTCTCCTCTCCCGTCCTCCCTATTGTCTCCTATTATGTCTCAGAATAATAAAGGTACCAAAATAATACTTGCATTAATATACAGACCTCCAGCTCAATCAGTGCAAACTGACCGAGAAATTTACGAACAAATTGCAGATGTAAGTAACTCACAAGATACCGTAATTTTTGGTGACTTTAATTTACCTGTGACCAAGTGGGGCGATACTCTTACTTCACACTCCGGACATGACTTGTATACGAACTTGCAAGAGAGTTCGCTTTATCAATTTGTTGGAACGCCGACCCGTGGTAATAACGTTCTTGACATTGTACTTGCAACAAAAGAAGAATTAATAGAGAATTTGAATGTTGGTGATGAATTCAGTAACAGCGACCATCATACGATAACTTTCACTTTAAAGTTTACTAGTAACGAACCAAATAGTAGCATCGAAAAAGTCCCTAATTTCAAGAAAGCAAACTTCCATAAACTTAGAGCTATGTTTAAAGAAACTGACTGGAGCTTTTTAATTCACAATAACGACATAAATACATCTTGGAAGTTATTCGAAGCCACTTACCTAAAAGCAGTGCAAGACTGCCATCCATCGATACTTCGGCGTCCAGGCCATAATAATAAGCCCAAATGGTGGAATAAAGATATTTCAAACTGCCTGCTTGCTAAAAAATTTGCTAATGATAGATTAAAATCCTCACAAAATGACGAAGAAGTTTGAAATTTGTAGAGCTACGACGCAAAGCCAAAAAGTTAATTAAGCAAAGTAAAAAGACCTTAGAGTTACATATTGCGAATCAAAGTAAAACAAACCCGAAAGAATTCTATAGTTATATCAGAAAGAAAAAAGTAGTTACTTCAACTGTTGGACCGTTAGTCGATGAAAATGGAGAATACACCAAAGACGAAGAACAAATGAGTAATGCCCTCAATACCTTCTTTGCATCAGTTTTTACAACAGAAGACCTCAGTGATATCCCTACACCATCGCCGATTCAGATTGATAATTCAGATGTTTTAAGCAATATCACCGTTACAGAGAGAGAAGTATTGAATTGTTTAGATAAACTCAAGGTAAATAAAACGCCAGGACCTGATACAATCTCGCCTAGAGTTCTAAAGGAAGCTAAGGATAAGCTCTCTAAACCACTGACATTACTATTCAATAAATCCTTTCAGTCTGGAACTATGCCTGATCAGTGGAAGCTAGCCAACGTAACACCGATATTCAAAAAAGGCAGCAAATCCCTATCCAGTAACTATCGTCCAATTAGCTTAACCTCAGTTGTATGTAAAATGCTAGAAACGGTCATACGAGACAGACTCGTAAATCACTTAGAGGAAAATAACATACTTAAAGATACTCAACACGGCTTTCGTAAAAAACGTTCCTGTTTAACAAACCTCTTAGACTTCTTCCACGATATCCTCAACCTCTACGATGAGAGTAAAGCTGTAGATATTATATACCTTGATTTTCAAAAGGCCTTTGACAAAGTTCCCCACAAACGTTTACTGCTAAAACTAAAAGCGCATGGAATACAAGACGGTGTGTTGAAATGGATAGAAAATTGGCTCAGCGACAGAAAGCAAAGAGTAGTCATAAACGGTAAGGCATCAAAATGGACCAATGTAAGTAGCGGGGTACCCCAGGGATCGGTACTAGGACCAATTCTCTTTCTAATTTACATCAACGACATAGATGAGGGTCTCACCTGTACAATCTCAAAATTTGCTGACGATACAAAAATTGCAAATAGCGTACTCTCAAAAGAACAAGTTGACGATATGCAACACAATCTAGATAAATTGTCATGTTGGGCCCAAATTTGGCAAATGAGTTTCAATGCGGATAAATGTAAAGTACTACATATCGGATACCTAAATGAGAAAGCAAACTATTCGATGAATGGCACTCAGCTTAAGAATGTAAACAGAGAAACCGATCTGGGAGTAACAATATCGAGTAACCTAAAACCGAGTCAACAATGTTCAGAAGTTGTTAAGAAGGCAAACAAAATAATTGGCTTTATAGGCAGGTCATTTGAGCATAAATCCAAAGAAGTTATCCTAACCCTTTACAATTCCTTAGTCCGCCCTCTTCTGGAATACTGCGTTCAATCCTGGTGCCCTTATTACCAAAAAGATATAAACAAGCTAGAACGAGTTCAACGTAGAGTTACCAAAATGATACCTAGCCTAAAGAACAAACCATACGAAGAGCGTCTTAGAGAATTAAATCTATTTCCTTTAACCCAGCGCAGATTAAGAGGCGACTTAATTCAAGTGTTCAAAATCATCAAAGGCATCGACAATATGAACTGTAGTAAGTACTTCACTATCGACCAATCTAATTACACGCGGGGAAACGGTTGCAAAATTATTGGTAAATCTTTTAACTCGCACGAATCTAAGAATTTCTTCTTCAATCGAGTTGTCAACTTGTGGAATGGGCTTCCCCGAAACGTTATAGACTGCATCACCGTTGATTCATTTAAACTCCGCCTAGACAAATATCTCGCATCAAACCCGCGACTGACTGCGTTTGTAAATGAATAACTTTATTTTATCCCCCCCTCAGTTACTAACCCATCTGTCCCCTACTAACTTCCTAATCCTGCCACGGACATTAGTTCCAGGGCAGTAATTCCCTTTCCAATGTTCCCTTACCCACTCTAAACCACTGTTTGGACACTTGATCCTCAGTGTTTTGGAGGACAAGCAACCTAGAAGGGTCACTGGATCTGTTGTTGCTTGATTTCCTTTGTACTCCTTTGTACTCCTTTGTACTCCTTTGTACTCCCTCCCGTCCTCCATATTGTCTCCCCTCCCGTCCTCCATATTGTCTCCTCTCCCGTCCTCCCTATTGTCTCCCCTCCCGTCCTCCCTATTGTCTCCCCTCCCGTCCTCCCTATTGTCTCCCCTCCCGTCCTCCATATTGTCTCCCCTCCCGTCCTCCATATTGTCTCCCCTCCCGTCCTCATATTGTCTCCCCTCCCGACATATTGTCTCCCCCCCCGTCCTCCATATTGCCTCCTCTCCCGTCCTCCCTATTGCCTCCCCTCCCGTCCTCCATATGTCCTCTCCGTCCTCCATATTGTCTCCCCTCCTGTCCTCCATATTGTCTCCCCTCCCGTCCTCCCTATTGTCTCCCCTCCCGTCCTCCATATTGTCTCCCCTCCCGTCCTCCCTATTGTCTCCCCTCCCGTCCTCCATATTGTCTCCCCTCCCGTCCTCCCTATTGTCTCCTCTCCCGTCCTCCATATTGTCTCCCCTCCCGTCCTCCATATTGTCTCCCCTCCCGTCCTCCATATTGTCTCCTCTCCCGTCCTCCATATTGTCTCCCCTCCCGTCCATATTGTCTCCCCTCCGTCCTCCCTATTGTCTCCTCTCCCGTCCTCCATATTGTCTCCCCTTCCGTCCTCCATATTGTCTCCTCTCCCGTCCTCCATATTGTCTCCCCTCCCGTCCTCCATATTGTCTCCCCGTCCTCCATAATGTCTCCCCTCCCGTCCTCCATATTGTCTCCTCTCCCGTCCTCCATTTTGTCTCCCTCCCGCCTCCATATCCTCTCCCGTCCTCCATATTGTCTCCCCTCCCGTCCTCCATATTGTCTCCCCTCCCGTCCTCCATATTGTCTCCCCTCCCGTCCTCCATATTGTCTCCCCTCCCGTCCTCCATATTGTCTCCTCTCCCGTCCTCCATATTGTCTCCCCTCCCGTCCTCCATATTGTCTCCCCTCCCGTTCTCCCTATTTGTTCCCGTAACATATTCTATGACATTCACCGCCTCTTGTCTCTTTCCTCTCCGCAGCTCTCATTCCCTCTATGGCCTGTTGGCGGATTACACAGCTCTTTCCTTCCACTGATTTCCTTCTCATTCAGTTATATTCTGAAACCCTTGAGAATGTGAGGTCTTTCCTAAGCTGAATAGAAGATTGGGTCCATCACATGACACTGTCCAGTATAGCAAGAGCTGATAAGAAGAGGTATAATGTCACCAAGCAGCAAGGAGGGTATTAAGGGAGCCCACCTCGCTTTTTTTTTCTCTTTCTCTCCCTCTCTCTTTGGCTTGTATCCATTCGGCCCCATTCAGCCTACTGTTTTAAGACTTTTACCCCCATCCTGTTGTCAATAATTTCCTGGCGAGCGGTAGCGAGCCAGCATATATGTATTTTTGTTTTGAGAGCAACCTAAATTTGTACATTTCTCGATAGAAAATTGTCTCTGGCGAAGCCGGATTTCTCCATACAATGCTGGCTCGCTATCGCTCGCCAGGAAGAAATCGACACCTGGATGGGGATAAACGTCTTAAAACAGTTGGCTGAATGGGTCCGAATGGATATAAGCCAGAGAAAGAGAGAAAAGGAGAGAAAGAGAGAAAAATCCGGTGACCCCCCTTAACTGATTCACCTACGTTACCAGTCAGGTGTGTTAACCCCTGCAATGACGCCTTTATACCTATGATGCTGGCTAAGATTAGAGGGTGTTATGCAGCTTAAGAAGGACCTATGTTACTGAGAGGGTTTATTGAGATCGTATGTATCCATTTATTGAGATCGTATGTATCCATTTATTGAGATCGTATGTATCCATTTATTGAGATCGTATGTATCCATTTATTGAGATCGTATGTATCCATTTATTGAGATCGTATGTATCCATTTATTGAGATCGTATGTATCCATTTATTGAGATCGTAGTGTATCCATTTATTGAGATCGTATGTATCCATTTATTGAGATCGTATGTATCCATTTATTGAGATCGTATGTATCCATTTATTGAGATAGTATGTATCCCTTTGAGTCGTACAATATACGTAGGTTACACACTAAACAAAATCGTCTAATGATAACCCGAATATGATGAGAATGACGTAATGGGAGTGAAGGGGTTAAGGTAGGGGTTTTCTGGACCCTCTTCTCCTTCATATTTAGCCCCATTAGTATTGACATTTTTAAAAGATTTGCCCCATTATTTTGGCGATTTTAAGACCTTCCGTGTCATTGAAGTGTCGATTATTTTCTTGGCGAGCGATGATTAATGTGCATTTATCGATTATTGGATATCAATTTAATCATGTACTGGACCCAATTGCACTATGAATGGTGTAATGCTTATGAAAGAGGAAAGTATATAATTATTTTACATTAGTGTGACATATGTGTGCTTCATATGTATACTGTATATTATTATCTCAGTGCGTATAGTCACTCACAAATATTGACGATACAGTTCTGATGTATATACAAAATACAACATGATAGGCAAGCTTGGAATTGTTGTATATATCAGTATCTTACAGTTATATATTATAGGTTAATGATATACAAGTATACTGTATGTTATTGTCTTAGTGCATAAAGTCAATCAGTGACATTGATGATAAAGTTTCGATACATATACATAATATAACACGATAGGCAGCTTGAAGTTCTTGGTCATATATCAGTATCTTAGAGTGATATATACTAGTGCTTTATAACACATACCGTATATTATTGTCTCAGTGCATACAGTCAAACAGTGACATTGATGATAAAGTTCCGATATACTGTATAAACAACAACATACAACGCGATAGGGAGGTTGGATTTTTTTTATATATATCAGTATCATAGAGTAACATATATTATAGTCCGTTCATTCTAGGTTGGCCAGAAATCGTAACCCCTAACCTCTCATAACTTAAAAAGGACTAGCGTAATCGGGCAAATATTTCTACCAAATAGGAAGACTTGGCTAGGGAATATGTGTATACATTGACAGCTCATTCGCTCTAGCCCTTTTTTGAGTTACCGAGGTTAGAGGTTATGATTTTTGCCTAACCTAGAATGAACGGACTATAGCGATATATAATGTGTTTATTATTGTCTCAGTGCATTATAGTCAACCATTAATATTGGTTATACAGTTCTGATATCATTCACAGAATACAACACGATAGGCAGTTTAGAATTCTTGTATATATATCTGTATCACAAAGTAACATATATTAGTGACTTATAATGTGTTTATTATTGTCTCAGTACATTATTGTCACTCATGGATATTGATACAGTTCTGGTACATGCTCAGATTAATATGCAGGATTCGAAACTGCATAATAAATCGTTGGCTTGTGCAAAATTTTGTAACTGTCATGATAGCGTAATGCATAAATGCGCGGAATATCGGTGTGAGTGTCCTAGTTTCGAGTCCTTAGAGTACCACATATATTTGTTTATTTCATTAATTGAGTTTAGAAGTAAAGTTGATTGGTGAAAACAAACAAATAATAATATATACTGCACATAATACAACGCAATAAGCAGTTAATAAGTCTTACATATATCAGTATCTTAGAGTAACATATATTAGTGATGTGTATATTTTTGTCTAAGTTCATTATAGTCAATCAGTGATATTGGTTATACAGATGGCACCCAAGAGGACACCTGGAGAGAGATATAATTATACAGCATTATATATTACAGGACGACAGGGAGGAGCTCGGAGTTCTTGATTAAGGGAGCCCACCTCGCTTTTTCTATCTTTCCCTCCCTCTCTCTTTGGCTTGTATCCATTCGACCCCATTCATCCTACTGTTTTAAGACGTTTACCCCCATCCAGGTGTCAATATTTTCCTGGCAAGCGGTAGCGAGCCAGCATATATATATTTTTGTTTTTGACAGGAAGCTAAATTTGTACATCTTTCGATAGAAAAATTTCTCCGGCGAAGCCGGATTTCTCCATACAATGCTGGCTCGCTATAGCTCGCCAGGAAGAAATCGACACCTGGATGGGGATAGACGTCTTAAAACAGTTGGGTGAATGGGGTCGAATGGATACAAGCCAGGGAAAGAGAGTAAAGGAGAGAAAGATAAAAAAAAGCCGGTGACACCTGGAGAGAGATATATACACTATAATACAAGACGACAGGGAGCTTGGAGTTCTTGATTAATTTGAAGACGAGAGATGTAGCTGAAGGTGCCTGGCTCTTGCTCTCTCTCTCTTAGTCTTACACATACACACACACACACACACACACACACACACACACATATACACACACACACACACATACACTCATCCACCCTCACACACACACACTCTCTCTCTCACTCTCGTACACAGATTTTCTCACTATCACACACATACACTCATTCACCTTCACACACACACACTCTCATATACAGATTCTCTCACTATCACACACATACACTCATTCACCTTCACACACACACACTCTCATATACAGATTCTCTCACTATCACACACATACACTCATTCACGCACACACACACACATACACACACTCACTCTCTCACTCTCGTACACAGATTCTCTCACAATCACACACATACGCTCAGTCACCCTCACACACGCACACACACACTCTCTCTCACACTCTCGTACACAGATTCTCTCACTATCACACACATACGCTCATTCACCCTCACACACACACACACACACACACTCTCTCTCTCTCACTCTCGTACACAGATTCTCTCACTATCACACACATACGCTCATTCACCCTCACACACACTCTCTCTCTCTCTACTCCCTACAAACGCATTTTAAGGGGAGATGGGTCGTTTTTCTAGATCCCCTTCTCTCTCATGTTTAACCCCATTAATTTTCAGATTATAAGATATTTGCCCCATTAGTTTGTCGATTTTAAGATGCTTTGCCCCATTTCTTTGTCAATATTAAGACCTTTCGGGCTATTTAGGTGTCAATATTTTTCCTGGCGAACGACAGATGAAATTTGTTTAAAGAAGGTATTATATCGTATTGAATCATAATCATAATCAAGGGGAGATGGTTGATTTTTCTACTCCCCCCCCCCCCACCATCTCCTTCATGCTTAGCCCCATTAGTTTTCAGATTTTAAGACGTTCGGCCCGTTAGTTTGACGATTATAAAACTTTTCGCCCTATTTCATTATCAGTAGCAAAACCTTTCATGCCATTTAGGTGTCGATATTTTCCCGGCAAGCGAGAGCGGGGCTGTAAGTTAGAAGAAACCGGCATTTCTCTACCTAGAAATGTATACATCTATCTAGAAGTGGGATCTTGGGGAAACTGTTTTAAACTTAATGGAGGTCTAGAGGGGGAACTAAAACAAAAATAAATTGATGAATCTACCAATAAATAAACCCTGTTGCCTGTCAGTAATAGCCCATATTGACACCATTGCAAAGAAGATCAACACTTCATGTAATACGAGCTTTGCCAACATTAAGGGGAGATATCCACTTGAGGGATTTTTTTCTGGACCCCTTTCTCCCTCATGTTTAGCCCCATTGTTTTTGATATTTTAAGACATTCGCACCATAATTAAGAACTTTCGCCCAATTTCTGTCAATTTTAAGACCTTCCATGCAATTTAGGTGTCGATGTTTTCCTGGCGAGCGATAGCGAGCCTGTAATTTAAGAGGAACCGGCCTTTGGCCGGGAAATTTTTCTACCGAAAAATGTACACATTTATCTTGAAAGGGGGCCTAGAGGGTGTAATTTTAAGCTTGATGGAGGTCTAGGGAACTAACTAAAAACCTCCCCTAAAAGGCAGCGTTGTAATAATTGTCGGTAATGTCTATTTAAGGGGGGTGACAGGCTTATTTTTCTCTCTTTCTCCGGCTTATATCTATTCGGCCCCATTCAGCCTACTGTTGTAAGACGTTTATCCCCATCCAGGTGTCAATTTCTTCCTGGTGAACGATAGCGAACATTCATTGTATGGAGAAATCCGGCTTCGCCGGAGACATTTTTCTATCGAAAAATGTACAAATTTAGCCTGCTGTCAAAAACTTTAAACAAACTATGCTGGCTCGCTACCGCTCGCCAGGAAAAAATCGACACCTGGATGGGAGTAAACGTCTTAAAACAGTAGGCTTAATGGGGCCGAATAGATACAAGCCAGAGAAAGAGAGAAAAGGAGAGAAAAAAAAAAAAAAAACCCTGTGACCTCCCTTATTTGCCGGTACTGTCTAATTTAATGCCTGGCTATCATTGACGGTAAATATGAAGGGGTTTATCCAGGTGTAATACGATATTTGTATAATGATCAGTGGAATTTAGCTAATGCTTTAAAAAATAGGTCTACTAATAACCACATTTTTTTGATACTGGAAACCATTCATTGACATTATCTAGAAAAAAAAACGTTCATAAAATATAACTAGATTGCATGTACAGTCAGTCATAAAAAGTCTAAGGCCCCGTAATTATTTGTATTGTGTAAGTATCTATTTATCTATCTATCTATCTATCTATTTACTCAGGCCCAATCATCACTTTTCCTATTTATTTTTTTATTTTTCCGTTTTTTTCCTGTTTTTTTTCTGTTTTTTTGGGGGGGGGGGGGGGGGGTGGGGTGGCCGACTCATATATATATATACAGTATATGGAAATGTTTATGAATGAAATCATGTATGCGTAACTTATTTAACCATATTTATCACTTATATCAATTCATATTTTCACCAACCCACCAATTAACTTACAAATAAACCCAATTAATGAAACCAATGAACACAAGTGGTTTCCCAAGGACTCGAACCTAGGATACTCACATCGAAATTCCGTGCACTTAACCATTACGCGATCAAGACAGTTAAGGGAGCCCACCTCGCTTTTATTATCTTTCTCTCTCTCTCTCTCTTTGGCTTGTATCCATTCGGCCCCATTCAGCCTACTGTTTTAAGACTTTTACCCCCATCCAGGTGTCAATATTTTCCTGGCGAGCGGTAGCGAGCCAGCATATATGTATTTTTGTTTTGACAGCAAGCTAAATGTGTACATTTTTCAATAGAAAAATTTCTCCGGCGAAGCCGGATTTCTCCATACAATGCTGGCTCGCTATCGCTCGCCAGGAAGAAATCGACACCTGGATGGGGATAAACGTCTAAAAACAGTAGGCTGAATGGGGCCGAATGGATACAAACCAGAGAAAGAGAGAACAGGAGAGAAAGATAAAAAAAAGGTGCCCCCCCTTAAAGCATAATGTGTTTTCTTTGGTGTATCACGCATGTCGCTGTATTTAGTAACTATAACAAGAACATTCATGGCTAATATTGAGTATAATGATTGATGCTCACTCTCTCTCTCTCTCTCTCTCTCTCTCTCTCTCTCTCTCTCTCTCTCTCTCTCTCTCTCTCTCTCTCTTATTTTCTATTTGCCTCACTTTTCTCACGCATCTTGTATTCCTGTTTCTTTACCCACTTCATGTTTATCTGTCTCTCTCTCTCTCTCTCTCACACACACACACACACACACACACACACACACACCCTCAAGCCTCTTCCTCCTCTTCCTCCACCTCCCATAGTAAACCTCCTCTCTCTCTCTTATTTGTGCCACCATCCACAACGTCTCCAAATTTATTCTTAGGGGAATGGTTGTTTTTTTGGTACTGGCCCCTCTTCTCCCTCATGTTTAGCACCATTAAGTTTCAGAGCTTAAGACGTTCGGCCCATTAGTTCGGCAGTCTTAAGACCTTTCACCCCATTTTTTGTTTTGTCAATATTAAGACCTTTCGTTTTATTGAGGTGTCGATTTTTTCCTGGCGAGCGACAGCGAGCCTGTAATTTAGGAGGAACCGGCCTTCGGCCGTTACAGGTTTCTACCGAAAACTGTACACGTTTCTCTTGAATGGGGATCTTGGGGGTGTTTTGCTTGATGGAGGTCTAGGGAGAAAAAATAACACATTAACCCCTTCTATACCGACGACGCTTTTTAGATTTTATTCATGCTATATTGAGACGATTGTGTGACGTTTGAGAAGGTTCTATGGTAGCAAAAAGGGTTAAGTGAGATAGTTCGAAGCCTATTAATGGCTGGAGATCCATTTTAAACTGAATAAATGTGTCTAAGAGTAGCCAGAATAAAGTTAAAAAGATGTTTTGCCGGTACAGACAAAAACAAAAGTAAATCAATCGATCAATAAATAGGCGCTTCCCCTTCCCCTTCCCCGCCTCTTTCTTGGCTGTTTCATGGGCGTCTTTTCTCTCCTCGTTTCCCCCTTAGTGTCACATTTATTCCGGGGTTCCATATTGCTTCCTCGTCATCATCCGCGGGGGTTTATTCCGTTCTTTGTTATCCACGCCCACTGCATGTTGGGAGTGGAGAGGGGGAGGGTTGAGAGCGAGAGAGAGAGGGGTATATATATATATATATATATATATATATATATATAGAGAGAGAGAGAGAGAGAGGTATATATATAGAGAGGGTTAGATTGAGAGCTACATAGAGCTACATAGATACACAGACTACAAGGTCCTTACTAGGCAGTCTGGCCTTACAAACTATATATGTATATATGCATATATATATATATATATATATATATATATATATATATATATATATATATATATATATATATATGTATATATATATATACATACACCGGTACATACATATACACACATACACACACACACATATACACATACATACATACACACATACATACATATATATATACAGTATATATATACATATTGTACAGTGCACACACATACACATACATATTTTTTTTTTTTTTTTTTTTTTCATATCACCCCAGCCCTCTGCAGATAGAGGTCAAGCCTTCCCTTGAAAGCGTTTATTGTGTCGCTCTCCACCACTCTCGCTGGTAGTTTATTCCACTCTGTCGCCACACTGTAGGTGAAGAAACTCTTTGTGACATCTAGGTTTGCCTTTTTGGTTTTTAATTTCATTCCATTTCCGCGAGTTTGATTAGTATTGTTTAATGTGAATAGTGCATTTACATAGACTTTGTCGAAACCTTTTAGTATCTTAAAGCACTCAATAAGCTGACCCCTCAACCTCCTCTTTTTTAATGAGAACAGGTTCAATCGTTTAAGTCTTTCTTCATATGGTTTATTTCTTAATGAGGGTATCATCTTCGTCGCTCTACGCTGTACTGACTCGAGTCTTACAATGTCCTTGATCAGATAAGGTGACCAGAACTGCACACCATATTCAAGGTGGGGCCTCACCATACTTTTGAACAGTGGCACTATTACGTTTTCATGTTTATATGTAAATTTTCGTTTAATAAAGCCCAATGCTATGTTTGCCTTATTTGCAGCTGCTATACATTGGTCGGAAGTTTTTAGGTTTTCAGATATTAGTACCCCTAGGTCTTTTACTACCGTTGCGGTTTTTATTTGTTTGCCATTCATTTCGTATTTGTATTTCATATTAGTGCTACCAACCTGCAGCACCTGACATTTATCGACATTGAAGGGCATCTGCCATTTTTTCGACCACTCTGATATCTTGTTTAAATCAGATTGCAACGCATTTCTATCATCTTCGTTCAGGACTGTATTTCCTATTTTTGTATCGTCGGCGAATTTGGAAATGGTGTTGTTTACCCCTACATCAATATCGTTAATGTAAATGAGAAACAGGGCCGGTCCAAGGACTGAACCCTGTGGAACTCCACTAGTGACAGGCTCCCACTCCGATTCCACTCCATTTTTCACCACTCTCTGTCTTCTGTCTGTAAGCCAATTTTTTATCCAAGAATGAATTTCACCTTTGATACCTATCCTCTCCAGTTTAGCCAATAGTTTTCGGTGAGGCACCTTGTCGAAAGCTTTTTGAAAGTCCAAGAAGATTATATCTAGTGATTTCGTTATGTCGTTATATGTGAATAGTTTGTTATAAAATTCAATCAAATTTGTTAGGCATGACTTATTTGATCTAAAGCCGTGTTGACTATTTTTGATTAGGTTGTTTGATTCGAGGTAATCTACTATCTTATCTCTAAGGATTTTTTCCATGATTTTTCCTACAATTGAAGTTAGACTAATTGGTCTGTAATTACTCACTTTGGCCTTGCTACCCTTCTTGTATATCGGCGTAATGTTCGCATCTTTCCAATCACCCGGTACAATCCCCTGTAGTAATGATAAGTTAAATAGTTGTGTCAGGGGTTTTGCTATTTCGTCCTTAACATTCTTAATTATTTTCGGGTGGAGCATGTCGGGTCCCGGGGTCTTATTTACATTTAAATTACTCAATTTGCTTTGTACTTCGCTAACACTGATGGTGAAATCTCCTATCACATGAGTTGAGGTGTTATTTTCAAGGGTATGATCGATAATTTCTTCTGTGAAAACTGAGCCAAAATATTTGTTGAGCAGATTTGCCGTGTTTAGAGAGAGAGAGAGAGAGAGAGAGAGAGAGAGAGAGAGAGAGAGAGAGAGAGAGAGAGAGAGAGGGGGTATATATAGAGAGAGGGTTAGATTGAGAGTGAGTAAGTGAGAGAGAGAGAGAGAGAGGTGTATATATAGAGAGAGGGTTAGATTGAGAGTGAGTAAGTGTGTGAGAGAGAGAGAGAGAGAGAGAGAGAGAGAGAGAGAGAGAGAGAGAGAGAGAGAGAGAGAGAGAGGGAGAGAGAGAGAGAGAGAGAGAGAGAGAGAGAAGGGTAATAATGGAATAGATGATACTGCAAGAGAGGTGAGATTGGATTTGAACAAGGAAGTACTGTATGTAGGCAAGGCGTCAGTCCAGAATGGTTTTACGGGCAGGCTACTGAGAGAATAGGCTAATCAGGAAACCACCCCAAGGCAGAGACTAATGGCCCTACTTTGAAATACGGGATCTCTCTCTCTCTCTCTGTCTCTTTCTCTCTCTCTCTCTCTCTCTCTCTCTCTCTCTCTCTCTCTCTCTCTCTCTCTCTCTACTTTGCTATCCTTTCCTTCCACTGTCCCTTACTCTTGGGTTAGCTATCTCTACTAGAATTAAGTCCTGACCACCTCGCTGGGATCGTAAGGTCTGTGTGGTTAGTGTATATATGTAAATTTATGTAAATCTCTATCTTCTATCTATTTCTATATATCATCTTCTTTGCTATCGAAGGAGTACAAAGGAAAGCAAGCAACAACACATCTACTGATCCTTACGCGGCCGCTTGTATCTAAATTACCTAAACTATTAAGTAGGAGACATAAGATGGCTTAGAAGGAACAGGATTAATCTTTTCCATGCAGCATGGATAAACTGACATGGTATTCGAAAGGAAAATAAGAAAATATAACTAATCTCTATGTAAATCTCTATGTAAATCTCTATGTAAATCTCTATGTAAATCCCTATGTAAACCCCTATGTAAATAACTATGTAAATTTCTATGTAAATCTCTATGTAAATCTCTATGTAAAGACATATGTAAATCCCTATGTAAACCCCTATGTAAATAACTATGTAAATTTATATGTAAATCTCTATGTAAATCTCTATGTAAAGCCATATGTAAATCCCTATGTAAACCCCTATGTAAATAACTATGTAAATTTCTATGTATATCTCTATGTAAATCCCTATGCAAATCCCTATGTAAATCTCTATGTAAATCCCTATGTAAATAACTATGTATTTGTTTATGTATATCTCTATGTAAATCCCTATGTAAATCCCTATGTAAATCTCTATGTAAATCCCTATGTAAATAACTATGTATTTTTTTATGTAAATCCAAATGTAAATCTCTATGTAAATCCTTATGTAAATATCTATGTAAATTCCTATGTAAATCTCTATGTAAATCCTTATGTACTTCTCTATGTAAATCCCTATGTAAATATCTATGTAAATTCCTATGTAAATCGCTATGTAAATCCTTATGTACTTCTCTATGTAAATCCTTATGTAAATATCTATGTAAATTCCTAGGTAAATCCCTATGTAAATCCCAATGTAAATCCCATTGTAAATCCTTATGTAAATATCTATGTAAATTCCTAGGTAAATCCCTATGTAAATCCCAATGCCACTCTCCCCTTCCAACATAAACAACAACAATAGGTAATGAAGGGCATACCCGTCCAGGTGCTCACACGCTTGGAAGGAGACATATATAACCCCTTCTATACCGGCGACGTCCTTATAACTAATGTGGCTACTATTAAACGACTTTATTCAGTTTATAAAGGGCCTCTAGCAATTAACAAGCTTCAAACTACCTCCCTTGACACTTTAACTGCATACAATCGTCTAAATATCGCTAGAATATAATTAAAACAAAAAATATCGGTACAGAAAGGGGTAAAGGGAGGACTTAGAATTAATCAGGCAAGGTAGATATTCTGTAAGGTAGAGGAGAAGGGAAGAGGGAGAGGTGCGAATGGAAGAAGAAGAGAAGGAATAGGAAGATGGGGAGGGGTATTAATCATGGAATAGAAGAGAGAGAGAGAGAGAGAGAGAGAGAGAGAGAGAGAGAGAGAGAGAGAGAGAGAGAGAACTGGAAGACGGAGAAAAAGAGAAAGGAAAAAGGGTGAAAGCGTAGGAGTGGTAAAAGAGAGACAGAAGAAGGAAAGGAGGCATGATAATTGAAGAAAATAAGAAGAGGAGGAAGAGGAAGAGAAATAGGAGGAGAAGAAGGAAAGTAGGGGTTGGATTATGGAAGACGGCAGGCAAGGAGCCACTAGCCTAGATCGATGATAGGGGAGCCTAATCAGGTTTGTGAGGTGGAGGAGGGCAAAGAAGAGACCCTGCTGTAAGAGAGATCGAGAGGAGGGTGAAAAAGAGACCCTGCATGTAAGAGAGATAGAGAGGATGGCGAAGAAGAGACCCTGCTGTAAGAGAGATAGAGAGGATGGCGAAGAAGAGACCCTGCTGTAAGAGAGATAGAGAGGAGGGTGAAAAAGAGACCCTGCATGTAAGAGAGATAGAGAGGATGGCGAAGAAGAGACCCTGCTGTAAGAGAGATAGAGAGGAGGGTGAAAAAGAGACCCTGCATGTAAGAGAGATAGAGAGGATGCTGAAAAAGAGACCCTGCATGTAAGAGAGATAGAGAGGAGGGTGAAAAAGAGACCCTGCATGTAAGAGAGATAGAGAGGAGGGTGAAAAAGAGACCCTGCATGTAAGAGAGATAGAGAGGAGGGTGAAAAAGATACCCTGCATGTAAGAGAGATAGAGAGGAGGGTGAAAAAGAGACCCTGCATGTAAGAGAGATAGAGAGGAGGGTGAAAAAGAGACCCTGCATGTAAGAGAGATAGAGAGGAGGGTGAAAAAGAGACCCTGCATGTAAGAGAGATCGAGAGAATGGCGAAGAAGAGACCGTGCTGTAAGAGAGATCGAGAGGAGGGTGAAGAAGAGACCCTACTTGTAAGAGAGATCGAAAGGATGGCGAAGAAGAGACCCTGCTGTAAGAGAGATAGAGAGGAGGGTGAAGAAGAGACCCTACATGTAAGAGAGAGATTGAGAGGTTGGCGAAGAAGAGACCCTGCTGTAGGAGAGATTGGTAAGATCCTAAGTAGCGGGTAGAACTGTTTTTCAGATGCCTATTTACGAAGAAACATTGAACAATATCTTTAACCTAACCTAACCAAATCCTAACCTAACCAAATCTATTATATTAGTGGACTATTTATGAATGCAAACTGTAATAATACATTTTAACTTTACCAAATAATTGAGATATAATAACATGTTTCCCCGCTACACAGGATTTTACAGAAACATTGAACAATATCTTTAAGCCAAGTGATACAATGTCAAGTTCACAGAAAACGGGTTTGGGCGGGAAAAGCGCGACACTTGGCCTTCTTAGCTCGGCACCCGGAGAACCAAGTCAAATTACCTTCCCTATTTAACTCTAGAGGATCGTCATAATTATTTTCACTATCACAAATCAACATACTGATATTGCCTTAGCGGTTTAATAGTTTAGTCGATTTTTAAGATGCGTGTTTCTGTTATGGTATGCAAGTGTCTAGTTGGAGGACTATAGACTCTCGCTAGATTCCCAGAGACGGAGACCCTAGGAAAAGACGCATCGCTCCTCCCGTAGTTATTTTTGCTTTTTGTGAGTGATATTCGGGTGCCAGAAGTGCGGAAACAGACAAGAGGTGGCGTTTGACGAATAGGGGACGGGCTGAGAGGAGAATCGGAAGGAAATAGGCTGAAATAAGGTGAGAAATGGGTGATATATAAGTACGGTAACCCTTTAAGGATACGATGATGCAATCTTTCATTAAGTTCTGGATATCATTACACAGTTGTATGCAGTTAAGGAGAGACATAGAGAGAGTTGCAAGGAGTTACAACGATTAGTTAGTATCTCTGAGACCTTGCGGTCCATTCCGAGGAGATACTCCAAGTGGAAGGAAAGAGACTTTAGTTCACTACTCTTTACAGAGTGTGCAAAATACTGTCTACTCTTCTTGAACTGCTTTACTGAAGAACTATTTACAACTTCGAAGGGAAGGTTGTTCCAGGTAGAACAGATCTTATATGTGAAAAAGTTTCCGCAGATACTAGTGAAGAAGCTTTTCAATTATAATTTCCAGCCATGGTTGCGTGTTGTATTCTTATTTAGGCTAAATATTTTGCTGTATTCCACATTGTCAATCCCATTAAGTATTCTAAAAACTTCAATGAGCTGACCTCGTAGTCTGCGTGTCTCCAACGGGAAGAGATCAAGAGCTCTCAATCGGTCCTCGTAGCTCATTCTTCTTAGCGATGGAATAAGCTTTGTAGCCAGAGAGAGAGAGAGAGAGAGAGAGAGAATTGCGGCAATGTAAAGCAGGAACAAGCTTAACTAATCATAAGATATGTTGATAAGATATTGTTAAAAGTAGAAACAACAAAAATATATAGGATATACTGAAGATGAAAAAGAAATGGAAAGTAATAGAATTAAAAATGGGAATTTATCGAAGAAGGTATGGCAACAAACAGTTACAAAAATAAGTATAAATGGAAGATAAATATCGAAAGTTACAAAATATTACAGACGTTGGAGGGGGGTAGAAACAGGCAAGACAAATGAATATATCTAGGGAGGAACGGCAGGAGCAAACAGTAGGATTTTTCATGTATTTTATTATATTTTATAATGTGTTGGTGGTGTAATGGTTGAGGTGCTTATATATAAGTTCTGAGTGTGGTGTCCCGAGTTCGAATCCCGAGAGGACCATATGCTTTCATTAGTTTATATTTTATAATGTGTTGGTGGTGTAATGGTTGAGGTGCTTCTGTTCTGGGTGTGGTGTCCCGAGTTCGAATCCCGAGAGGGCCACATGCTTTCATTAGTTTATTCAAGTGCATTGGGGTTTGTAATTGATAATTAATGTTAAGAACGGGGTGTTTTATATATATATATATATACAGGTATATATATATACATATTATATTCTAAGAGGGGCTTGAGCCATGGACAGTCAGGACGATTGCCTATTCTTTAACCAACCCTACCACGGCGTGATAAAGGATACTTAACCTTAATATGAATAATAACATGTTAAGTATCCTTTATCACACCGTGGTAGGGTTGGTTAAAGTATGGGCAATTGTCCAGACTATCGGTAGTTCGAGCCCCACTGAGAGTATAAGAACATTTAGTACGGTAACTCATGTGTATTTATGACATACCGGTAGGCCTACTGTATATTTAATAACTTACGGTAATACGTTTATAAATATATAAAACGAGAGAGGGAGGGGAGGGTGCGTGTGTGTGTGTGTGCTTGTTTTTATGTGTACATATCCGTGTGCTGAAAAGAATAGGCTATGTAAGTTTATATATGGTCAGTTTTACATAATATATACCTGTGTGTTTGACTGTGTTCACCTGCAAGTTTATGTATTTATTGTATTGTAGTTATTTGGCGTTTATCGATATTGTATTAATGTATTATTTGTAATTAACGTGAACAATTGACCACTTGCGAGTTTCAGGCTATAAGGAAGTTGGAGCCGTGATCATCGATATTATACGGAAATGCAATAATAATGTGGGTTTCTGGTGGATGAAAAGTATGATCAATTTGGTTTTATGTATTTATAAATGATATAATGACCATATTTTAGCTGATAATTCTGCTAAATACTGACGGACACAGCTCCAACTTCCTTATAGACCAAAACTCGCAAGTGGTCAATTGTATGCTTATGAAACTCAACGCTAATGTACGGTACATGAGAGAATCCTTTATTTAGCCTACTGTAGATTAATTCATGGGAGGTTTTTAGTTTGCTCCCTAGACCTCCATCAAGCTTAAAATTACACCCCCTTGAGCCTCTTTCAAGATAATTTTTAAATTTTTCGGTAGAATAAATTCCGTCCGAAGGCCGGTTCCTCTTAAATTACAGACTTGCTATCGCTCGCCTGAAAAAAATTGACATCTAAATGGCATGAAAGGTCTAAAAATTAACAGAAATGGGGCGATAGTTATTAAAATCTTTAAACTAATGGGGCGAACATCTTAAAATCTGAAAAAACCGGTTCCTCTTAAATTACAAGCTCCCTATCGCTCGCCTGAACACAATCGACATATAAATGGCATTAACAGATCACAAAGGGCCCACCTCGCAACGAAATATTCTTGCACCTGTAGAATCAATCTTTAGTTAATTAATTTCACCCCCTCCCTCTATCACCCTCAAGATATATTAATGGATGCAGGTGAAAGGGTTAAGTGAGATAGTTCGAAGCCTGTTAAACAGCCTTTTTAAACTACATACAATCGTCTATTAGTAGCCAAAATAAATTCAAAAGGACGTCGCCGGTACGTGAGGGTCTAAGGGTAGCAGCATCCCCCAATATGGCCGAGGTGGACCGATCTCTGCTACTAAAGAGTCTCTAGGCGAGGCGTGAGAGAGAGAGAGAGAAAGTTACAAGGAATAGTTAGTATCTCAAAGACCTTGCGATCCATTCCGAGGAGATACTCAAAGTAGAAGCAGAGAGACTCTTTAGTGCACTACACTCGTTACAAAGTGTGCAAAACACTATCTACTCTCTTCTTGAACTGTTCTACTGAAGAACTGTTTACAACTTCGGAGGGAAGTTTGTTCCAGGTAGAACAAATCTTGTATGTGAAAAAGTTTCCACAAATACTAGTGCTGAACCTTTTCAATTCTAATTTCCAGCCATGGTTGAGAGAGAGAGAGAGAGAGAGAGAGAGAGAGAGAGAGAGAGAGAGAGACAGAGAGCGAGAGCGAGAGCGAGAGAGAGGGGAGGGGGGGGGGAGGGGAGTCTAAGGCGGAATTAGAATTGATTGAGGAGACCCGGCCGCTAGATAATTTTAGGCAACCCGGATGAGACGAGGCGCATAGTTAACCCCTTAAGTACCGGTGACGTCATATTCTTTATATTCTGGCAACTATTAGACGATTTTATTCAGCTGAGGAAGGACGTCTACACATTAAAAGGCTGCAGACTATCCCAATTAACCCTTTTTACTACCATAGTGATGTCCCTGTTCGGGTTGTCTCGAGTCGGCCACTCCCCCAAATAAATAAATAAATAAATAAATACAAAAATAAATAAAAATAAAATAGGGTAAGTGCCAGAGTATGTACCTACATACATACATACTACCATAGATGCTACTTAAACTGAACACACTCGTTAGAGGGTTCATTTTGCTATGATTAACCCTTTAAAATGCCTAGAGGGTTTTGTCTAAGTAAATTAATCCCTCTGGCTGTAGTGTTATTAGATTATACAATGCTACCCCCCCCCTCTCTCCCTCTCTCCCTCCTTCTCTCAGCTCTCACCAATAATCACACTAATTAAGCCACTGTCACCTCTGATAGAAGGACTCGGCCACACTCGCGTCTCAACCCCTCTCCTGTGTAAAGTGGTCGCCGGATACTGACACTCACACACGCACACACTCACTCTCTCTCCTTCTCTCAGCTCTCACCAATAATCACACTACTTAACCACTCACTTCTGATGGAAGGACTCGGCCACACTCGCATCTCAACCCCTCTCCTGTGTAAAGTGGTCGCCGGATACTGACACTCACACACGCACACACTCACTCTCTCTCCTTCTCTCAGCTCTCACCAATAATCACACTACTTAACCACTCACTTCTGATGGAAGGACTCGGCCACACTCGCATCTCAACCCCTCTCCTGTGTAAAGTGGTCGCCGGATACTGACACTCACACACGCACACACTCACTCTCTCTCCTTCTCTCAGCTCTCACCAATAATCACACTACTTAACCACTCACTTCTGATGGAAGGACTCGGCCACACTCGCATCTCAACCCCTCTCCTGTGTAAAGTGGTCGCCGGATACTGACACTCACACACGCACACACTCACTCTCTCTCCTTCTCTCAGCTCTCACCAATAATCACACTACTTAAGCCACTGTCACCTCTGATGGAAGGACTCGGCCACACTCGCGTCTCAACCCCTCTCCTGTGTATAGTGGTCGCCGGATACGATCTTATTCTGCTTAAGGGGGGTCACCTGCTTTTTATTAACTTTCTCTCCTTTCTTTCTTTCTCTGGCTTGTATCCATTCGGCCCCATTCAGCCAACTGTTTTAAG